>APFE030534571.1:0-32299 GCA_000404065.3 Pinus taeda | reverse complement strand
TATTAGGGGACATTACATTTATTTTGTTATTTATCACTTCATGTAATAGTCTCGACACCCTCTGCTGAACTAGTATAACTAGCAGGCATCGAAAGTTTCACAACACCCGAGAAATCCCAAGGAATCTCTATCCTTTTTACCACTTTTGGAATCAGGCATAAGCCTCCTCAGGTTTATATCGTAGTCCAAGGCTGGCCCTAAGGCTCGCCACTGACTCAAACCTCATCTGCCCCAAGGCAGGCATCTGGTACAGTGCTCAATGTCACCGAGCACAACCATTTATTCCTCGATGCAAGATCTTTATATTGATCTATCAAAACAGGAACAATAACCACTATGGCCTCACACTAGGCTCTCTTAAGAAAGAGAATAAGGAGGCATGCGTCGATCTCTTCTGGATCTCTTCTCGAACTGATACTGAACTGATACTTGAGTAGGGAGAGCACTGAGGAGAATACATACGTCTGTCATGAAAAGGTGAAGTTGGCAACCAAGTCTATTAAATTCATGGATGTCTCATTATGTTGAGACTAAAAAATGGTTAAGGTAGTTGAGGTAATTAATTTTTTGGGGAAGATGATAACTATAACCTCATTTTTTGTTATTTAACCCATTTACAACGAATCCCACCATATTAACCATCGAAAACTAAAGGAAAATATGACAAACTAAATGAGTAATAAACTAATCAAAACGGTTCTTGATTTCAACCGATTCTTCATACTATTAGACTTAGTAAATATATGAGTTTTAAATAAGATTGTATGGTAGGCATGTTACACCAACTCTATTACTATATGCCTCCCTCTCTCCTCTCTCCTTCTCACCCCCATTCTCTCCATCTCTCCTTCTATGCCTCTTTATCTCACCCCAAACATACACACTCTCTCTCCATCTCTCCCTTGTCACTCCATCCCTATCTCCACTTATCACTCTCTATGTATTTCTTCTTTCCTCCCTCTCCCCCATCAAGTCCATCTCCCTATCCCTCTCCTACTCTCTCCCTCCCTCTCTCGTCCTCTCCCTCATGTCCGCTCTCTCGTGCTTGTTCTCTCTCCCTTTCTCTCCTATCTCCCTCTCTCTTTCCCCATCCCTTTCTCTATCTCTCTCTTTGTATCTATTCCCTTCAATCCTATCTCATCCCCCATCACTCTCCTCCTCTCTCTCAAGTCATGTCTCTCTTTCGTCCTCTCTCTCCCTTTCTCTCCTATGTCCCTCTCTCTTCCCCCATCACTCCTCTCTCTTTCTCTCTCTCTCTCCCTTTGCACTCCAATCCTATCTCTTCCCCCATCTCTCACTCTCTCTCTCTCTCTCTCTCTCTATGTTACTATATCCTTCCCTCTCTTCTTCTCTCTCCTCTATCCCCTTCTCTCTATCTCTCCTTATTTGTCTCTTTATCTCACACCTAAACATACTCTCTCTCTCTCTCCATCTCTCCCTTGTCACTCACTCTCTCTCTAAACTTCTCACTCTCTATGTATTTCTTCTTCCCTCGCTCTCTATCGCTCCAACTCCATCTCTCTATCTCTCCCTCTCCTTCTCTCTCCTAAGTTAGCTCTCTCATCCTTACTCATCTCCCTTTCTCTTCTACCTTCCTCTCTCTTTCCCGATCTCTCTCTCTCCTCCAATCCTCTCACTGTCCCCCTCCCTCTACTTGTCTCCCTCCCCCCTCCATCTTTGTCTCTCCTTCTCCCTCTCTTACCCTTCTCTACCTCTTTCAATCCTCTCCTTCTCTCTTTTCATTCCTCCCTTCCCTTCTCCTTAAGTGTATTTCCATCTCTCCCTTGTTACTCCCCCTATCTCTCCACCTCTATGAATCAATGTCATTGTTCTTCCCTCCCATATATATCTAGAGTTAATATATATCATGATACATTAATATATTTTACCATATGACAAATTTAGTATTGTATTAATTAAAAGTTATTAACTTTAACAATATTAATATTATAATACACTAATTTCAATATTAGATTTAACAATAATAATAATAATTAATCTTTTAACATTAATTTTAGGGTTAATAATATTTTTTTTGCGTGGTATTAATAATAATTTGGCCTGTAGGCTTCACCTAAGCAAAACCTCTTTTTTGAGTGTTAGTAAGTACAAAGAGGTTTACGGAGTAAATATAAAAGTAGGTTTTATTTATTTACCATATCTTTTTATTTATTTATCATATCTCTTTTATTTACCATGGTCTTTGAGCCATAGCATTGGTATATGATTAAATGTTGATTTCTAACCCTATTTGCTATATTTTTATTTATTTACCATACCTCTTTATGCCACTTTTATATTTATTTATTTATCATACTTCTTTTATAAATATGGTATTTAGCTCATAGGCTTCACCTAAATAAAACCCCTTTTTGAGTTTTCCTATATATAAATAGGTTTATGGAGTAAATCTAAAAAGAGATTTTATTTATTTACCATAGCTCTTAAGTAAATATACAAAAATGTTTTTTTTCCAGGTGGACAAAAATAAAATGTTTATTTAAATTTATATTATGTTTATTTGATTTTTAAATAAGACCAACATTAAATTAAATTAAAATGTTAGATGTTAAACATTTTTACGTTTACTTTTACATGCTTACGTGAGATCTATTCTCTGTACTTCATATAAAAATTAAAAAACATTAAGTGTTAGTAATATTTACCAAAATATAATACAATTAACGATATATATTATTATATATATAATGAAATTATAACATTTTTTAAAAAAATTAAAACCAATTATATATTATCACTATTGGAAAAATTATATTTAAATAATAGATTTATGAAGAAGTGCAACAGAGTTCATGAAAACATCGTTGTTCCGACATTTAAGGAGCCCTGTTTAATTCTATGTTCATTCGCATTTAAGTTTTACATTGTCCAGCCTGGAAACACATTTATTATCTCCTCTCGCACTCCTGTACGATGAAATCGGGGTTGTTAACACGCTAAAAGATTCGGATTACCCGGAAGCGATTCTGAGTCAAACATCAACCGCGGTCACACATTCCTATTCCTCGATTCCACATAGACATTCAATAAGTGGAAGATCCAAATGGTCTCTACGAGTTCCCCATGAACAAAGTTGAATCAGATATCGCAACCCCGGCCATATACTTCCAATAGACTCTGTTCGACTCTGTTCGACTCTGTTACATGCATGATGTTTGAAACGATCTATTCTGAGGTCGCAAGATCGAACGCTAAAATATCTTTGAGCCGCGGCAATTTCTATGAACAAAGACTCCCTTCCGTGTGCTCTACGAACAAAGACTCCCTTCATAGTATATACTACAATTAATTTGAATTCAATTCCATATTCAGATTTATTCACCACATCAGATCAAGAAATTCGGATACGCCTCCCATCCCCTTCTCCGTCATGTATTTATAGACTATGCCCCTTTGTGAGTATTGTATATTCATGAAATAGTTTACGTGCAATTGCAAATCAGCCCTACACAGCATTTCTGCCATAATTTTTGTTATGTCCAACCAAAAACAAAATTTTCCAAATTAATTTTGGAAAT
This sequence comes from Pinus taeda, assembly GCA_000404065.3. Taxonomy (NCBI): domain Eukaryota; kingdom Viridiplantae; phylum Streptophyta; class Pinopsida; order Pinales; family Pinaceae; genus Pinus; species Pinus taeda. The sequence continues at coordinate 28,760 of APFE030534571.1, read as the reverse complement.
GGTATCCTATCTTTTACTCTAAACTCTTCAAAATTCAATTAGATTCACTTCAAAATTTTCCAAATTAATTTTGGAAATGGTATCCTATCTTTTACTCTAAACTCTTCAAAATTCAATTAGATTCACTTCAATATTTGTACAGTACACTATTTTTTGTTTTTTTGTATAAAAGCAATTACGAATATAATTTGCAAAAGTTATAAAACTCGTAAAAGTAAACCTTAAAAGTTATGTGAAAGAGCAGTTTGAAAATAAAACCGTCATTTAAAAAATGGGGTGGTACCTTCATTCTCAACATTGTGTATCTTGAAGTGCCTTTTGCTGCAGCCCTCATTAGTTAATGGTTGATGTGATGGAAGTGGAGAAGGGGTATCTGTTTGCTTGAGTATCTTGACATCTTGTGCAATCAAAAGCTGGTCGATCTCGAATTCAGGGTTTGAAGTGGGTTTCAACCTCTCGAAATATCTGCAAATAGAAACTGGTCAGTTTTGTCATGTGTTGTTGGCAGATAATAACCGGCACAAAAATTGAGGGTAAGGAGGCCCCTCGCTGGATATGGAGAACTCAACGACTTGTTTTCAAACTGAACAAGCTGGTGCGCGGATCTGAATTCGAGATCTGGTGCGGAAGAGCTTCACAGGTTGACTTTGTTTAAAGAATCCAACACTAGCTGTTATTACGGCCGCAGTTTGTATACCGAATCTTATGTCCAACCAATAGCTAGCGATCTTTTCGGCGGTATCCGATTAAGGGCATAAAAGTTGTCATTCCTGACACATCGTTTTGTCAGTATGTCTGTTATTGTAGATGCTGCTCTTCTCTTATTTGTGATGACGTTGTTGTTAAAGGAAGTCTCCGCCACGTGCAGGCCAATGCATGGGATTACTGATAAAAGAATGAATGTTCATTCTTCCGTAGCAGTAGAAGGTTTAGGTCTATGGCAATCACTTGCAGACGGTCAACCCGAGAACAATCTTCCAAAACCGCCACCACCGCCTCAAAGCAGTATTGTTGGCTCGTCGTTGGAAGCGGGGTTAGCGGGAAAATCTTGCGGGCCTCATCACGACAAAAATGTTCCATGTCCACCAAATGTTCCATGGCAAGGAAGAGATAACAAGGGATCATCAGACTTCCATTATGGCTGGAAAGAACAAACCAGCAGATACGCCCAGTTTGATGATTTAATTCTATTATAAAACCCAGGGCCTCCTCGCACGAGTACATAAAACTTAGCGCCATCTCTCACTTAGGGCCTTTTTGATCTTTTGCGTGTTCTTGTTCGTCGTAGGATATACTTTGATCTTTATAGTATTTTCTTTCAGGTTCCGATATGTCTCTTACCTATTCCGCAATAAAATATAATTTTGTTTTCTTTTTATTTATTATAATCGGGAATAATCTAGACGAGCCACCGATCAATTTTTTCAACATGAGTGAAAGAGGCTTACTTATTCCGAAATTTTAAAGGAATTGGACTCAAAGACTTACTTATTTCATTGCCAAAGTTACATGATATTTTTGTAAGTAAGAAAAATATATAGATAACTCAGAATTAAAAATATAAAATATATTTTTTCAAAAAAAATAAAATAATATCATCAGAATAAAAATATAGTATTGATTAGTTATTTTTATTTTTATTTCATCTTTTTCTTTCTAATTTTATTATTATTTTAAATATTTTTCACTCTAACAATTCTCTAAATAATTTATAGCCATAAACTATTTATAAATGTGTGATATTCCATATTTAGAATATCTATCACATTTTTTCTACAAATATCTATTCCATAATAATTTTCATTGTTTTCAAACAACAAACTATTGGACTATTTTGATTACTGTGAGATATCTATCACTCGAAGCTTGAATAACACAATGCATTAAGAGTTCTTATTGAAATTGCCCTTATAAATAAAATCCTTAGTTTACATTTGGTCTCAGCTTCCTAGATGTCTAAACGGTTCTTCATATCCGATTACAACTCCTCATATTCTTTACAAACTAATATTTACAAGGATATTCACAATTTATGATGGTTCTTCATGTCTAATTAAAATTCATATTTTTTCCAAACTAACATTTACAAGAATATTCACAATTTATGATAATACTAAGGATTCTATATTAGCATTACTCTTGTAATGTGTAATGGTAAGGATTCTATATTAGCATTAATCTTTTAATGTGAAATTAAACTTTGAAAGTTTAAGCATATTTTTAGATTTTTCAAATATGTTTTTCTAAAGCATTTAGATGATGTGGTTTACAATTTGTTTATTTGTGAAACAATCTATAATTTAAATGACTAGTTTATTTTTCTTTATTGTTGAACCTTCTAGAATGGATTTTTCGTGTGAGCTTCAAGAAATAGCTATTCACTTGTTACTCATGATGTATCTTGAAGTAGACACTCATTTCTCCATATCCCCTTGATTTCAAAATCCTAGTGTGCAATGAGATTGTGGTCATCCTCCTTAGAATGTTTGATCCCAAAGATTTGAATTCGCTTTAATTATATTAAAATTCTTTGTACAGTGTACCAACACTTTCATAAAATTCTTGCATGAACATAGAGAAAATCCGAATTGAAAATCAACTTAATACTTTGATTGTAATAAGCTCTATAATACTCTCCATAAGCTATCTATATTTTTTTACATCCCAAAATAACTTTCCCTTATTTTAATGTATAAATTAGTTTATTTACCATTCTCAAAAACAATTTTCCATACTAAAAATTTTCAACAATTTTCCAAAGTACTACTTTCACAAACTTAATACATGCCTTAAATTTTGAAGTACTTCAATAGCCAAGTAATAGTCTAAATATCATGTGTCTTTGGTTGTTTGTTTATAAATATAAATAATCCTTTATTATTCTTTGTTATCAAAAATTATATTACATAAAACATAATATATACACTAGTTTCTCCAATATTCTTTTGAATATTCATACATCATCGATATTAAAATTCTTGAAATTTCCCATCAAAAGATAATTAGTTAACCTTCCACACATTCTTTTTCATTCCTCCATTCAGGAAAAAAATAAATTGATGGAAACGAATTCTGGGGTCTCTTCGTTTCATCAGAAAACCACGCCTGGTCCAATCCATGCTATAGAGGTAGTTGATTCCAACAAACATGTAGACACTACATTCTAGCACCGCCAACAATGGCCATTCGACTTCCAATGCCATGCAATGAAGGATTAAAAATACACAGTTTGGATGTCACCAATCGTTTATGACATATATCAGTGGAATATTTCTGAGAACCTATGGGTATATTATTGAAAATCCAACCATACCCACACGTGCTTAGCTTCTCATTCACTGCAAACCCACGCAGGGAATTAAAGATGTGTCGCACCTCCGAAACGAGACCTTGCTCAGCATGATGACAACTGCAAACAAAAATACATGAAAATGAAAACACTCTAAATGCTAGGGACAACACTTTGAAACGCTGGTTCTGCACCTCATCGACCAATTGTTCTCTATGCAGCGTTGTCCATGGTGAGCGCATCAAAGTTTTAACACAATTTGGAGGTGGCTCTCCTCAAGCACTCCTCCTCTGTAATTGCAAGTAATTGAACTCTCCATAATATACTGCCAGGATTCAGCGCTCAATTCTTCACAAAACTCTATCGAAAACCTTGCATACTGACATGCCTATTCTTTGGCAGTCCTATTTTCTTTTCCCCCATTTTAGGCAGGGTCTCCAGATCTTCGAGCGAGTCCCTAATCAACAGAAATGTTGGTCCATTTGCACCCAGAAGGTGAATTTCGTGAACTAGAAATTAACAAATACCATGCAGAGATTTCTGATGGCAATTCCAGTAACATTAATAGTTTATTACTGACTCAGGGTTCAACCTATGACAGTTTCCTCTTAAACAACATACAAAACTTGATTCTGGATTTAATTTATGACAGACGTGAATTCCTTAACAACATTTCATATATTCATTGAGCATTCACTGACCATCACATAAAACACACATATATTTCTGAGCAGACACTTACACACTTGTTCAATTAACCATGGGGAGATCGACTCACAAAATCAAAAAACTATTACAGATTTCATGTGCAGAATATTTATTATTACTGTTACCTCAACGGCCTGACCATACAAGGATGGGTGTGCTCTACCCTGGCCCTCTTTATCTGGCAGACCTCCCCTCACTCAATCTATCTCTCCCCTGCTGCCTACTCCTTCCTTTCTTTTCCCAAGAATAAGTTATACATAAGTCATACCTAACTACTTCTTCCCACACATGAAGGAATTAGTTATACAGTTATAATTCAATATTGATATCCACCTAAACAAACTAGACCACTTGGCTTGATCTCCACGCAAGGATGATCACTTGCCATTTATTCCTAATTATACCACCCTTAACTACTTACCCTTATTGAAATCAACACAAATTTAACAACTAAGTCTTCCTCAAGTATTGCTTTAGCCACAACATGTGATCACCTTTCACATTTCTGGCCCAGACTAGATGCTCCGGCATCAGACTCTCATGGTTGAAAAGATTCATGATCTCCTGATCATGTGCTTTCGAAAAGGAATGAAGAAAAATAAAATTCCTCCTGGATCCCAGACTTTGTCCTCGAGTTGTCCATATGATTTGCTCCTCCGTTTAGGCTGCATGTCAGCAGCTTCCTATTTCATCTTCCTTCTTTGGTCACAATAGGTTGGAGCTACCGTAATAAGTTTGTCGTGGTGTTCAATTTCATAATCTTCCTCTTTACCTTCATGAGACTTGACCACCTGCGCAAGATTGTTTTCTTGGAAAAATGTTTTGGTCACATCTTCTCCAAAAGACAAACCAACATCTCGTTTGCCAGGTCCACGCCATTTTTGGAGCTCTGGATCGCTCCAAAGTATTTCACGCATCAGACCCTCTTTAGGTGGCTCTCGGAACCAAACAATGTCTTTGATATCATCCAGTTTTATACCATCAACACTAAAAAGACTATATTGGATAACAAAAATCTTGTCATTCAGGACATGAGCCAAAGGCAAGCAGCAAAACACTTCAGCGAAAATCTCAACCATGTTTTCATTGTACTTGGACTTGAGTTTTCCCTCAAAACTATAAATCTGGTTCATACTCCTGCTTTCATGATTTCCTCTTGCAAGATAGAGTTCAGTTGGACACACACAGTTGAATACGAATAGCACAAGTATAGCTTCAACTGAAAATGATCCTCGATCCACAAAATTACCATTAAAAAGATAAGGATTGCCCTCCGAAGGAAGCCGAAGGATTAAACTCCTTTACTTGCAATAATATTTGAAATGCACACCTTCTGTGTATATTTTCCTGATTCTCGAAGTAATTTTTTTTACAAATTCCAATGTTACATTTTCTCCTTCTATTTTATGTTGTTGCTCTACCTTTATTGAATGAAAATTAATGGAATCATCAACAGAATGATTCTCAAGACCATTCAGTCTCTTCAAGCTTTTTGGCGGCATCAGGATCATTTGGACAAATTCTCTTAACTTGCTGAAAATCTTTTAGTACTTGACTAGTCACCTTTTCTTATGCTGCCGACCTTTGCCTTCTGGTCTACTTCAACATCAGTTTCTTTATGTTCTCAATCTATGTTTCCGTTCGATCTTCTTCTTGGTCTTCTTCATTAATTCTCCCTTCCTACTTTAGCTGGTTGTTTCTGTCCAGCTACATCTTCCTCTTCTTCACACATTCAGACTGTGTGTCTCCTTTCAATAGTATTCCAATTTGTTTTTTTGGACTTTCTTCTTTTATCAACACTTCAGTATGTTGACTTAACTCCAAAGAGTTTTCAAGTTTTTCCTCTACATCATCTATTCTAACGAGGCTTCCTTTCCATGGTTCACAGTTGTGAACTTCCTCCTCTGCTTTTGCTTCCTTTACTACAGACCTCTTGCAATCTTCATCAGGTATAGGTGCTTTTAACCATTTCTCTAGTAACTCTAGCTATTTCTCCCATACATTAGCTTCTTCATGAGCATTGCTTTCTTTTTCTCCTTGATCCTGTTGTCGACTTTTTATCATTGTCAGCTCTTCTTCCTTTTCTTCACATTTTTCTAGGTGAATTTCTGCTTCATGTCGTCTTCCTTGAGGTACATTTTCCAAGTTGATCAACTCAACATCTCCCATGCTTGACTCAACCATGCCTATCATCATGAGAGCGTGATGATCTTCTACTATGTTTTTAGAAATCATGGTCTCTTCTTCATGAAATTCTTTGACAATCTTCATTGGATGTCCCTTTTCACCTTTATATGTTGCTTCCACTAATATTTTTGAGCTCTCTCCTTCTATGCAGTTTTCTCTTCCGTGACCAGCAGCTACATTCTGTGTAAGTGACAATGAATCGCTTGAAAACAATGTTGAGGAGCCATTGAATGGAGATGAACAATAGCTAGGACCACATGCTTCCTACCAAGAAATGTCTCTACTAACTATGGGCAACCCTGTTACTGATACGTTAACTAGCTAACTGGAATCAGAATGTCCTAAGTGGACAGGGTGATTGTTGTTTCCTAAAGTGAAATTGTCCAAATTTCGAGTTTTTTTAATGCTGTAAGATTACCTCTATCACCGTGAACACAAGATGTAGACAACTTAACCCTTCCTCCAATTGATTTTATGTCTCCGCCTGCCAACCTCTCAAGGCAACCGGCTTGATATGCATCCCAAACCACGGGAACATAATAGGGTTGATCCCTACCTTTGATGGCATTTCTGCCAGGTTTCCGTTGACCAAAAATGGAAAATTAAATGATGATTTGTCTTCTCTCACCCATCGAACTGATACTTCCACGTCATTTAAACCCTCTTGGACCTCTTTTGTCTCTCTCAGGCTACTCCTAGAAAGTTGCACATCCTCTACGAAATATTTTTTAGATGTTACATATTGAATTAACAAATTCTTTTCTACTGATATAACACTCTTCCTGACGCTCATTTGGCCTTCTTGCATACCTGATCTTCCTTCGAGTGGGAACATTGTAGCCAAGATTTGTGGCAACGGTGTATGCAATGCTGGAAGTTTATGTGGCATATCAATTACTTTATTTGCATCTTTTCCCATAAGGTTGTGTTTCCATGATTCCATCAGTTTTACCTTCTATCACTAGTCCAACCTATTTCTCTGAATTTCCTTCTAGTCTTCCTGTCAACATTTCAGTATGCTGATGCAAGTTCTCTTCTCAAATTTTGAGACCCTCATACAATCTCACCTCTTCCTCATCATCATCCAGGGATATTCCTTCCTCTGACTTGCAGATAACTTCATCTGCTTCTCATGCTTCTTCAAGCATTTTCCTCTGAACAAATTTGCCTACGACATCTTCAATTCTTATCCTTGACTCAAAGAATTTGAGTTCCTCTGTCCATAAGGCAATCTCCTTTTGCTTCCACCTCATCTGTAATGAGTGCCAAATCACCTTATTTCCTTTTGAAGGAAAGTTCCATCCTCTTTTTTGGTCCTCGATTTCTTGTAGTAGCTCTATCAACATCTCCAATCTTGCTTTCATGTCAGCAAGTTGCTTGTCAAGCTCCTCTTGACTCATCCTCTTCATACCATTTGTCTTGGCATTCTTTCCTCCATAGTGACTTTCTTTAGAACCTCTGCAATGATCTTCCATCATCTTTGTCTTCATCCTCTCTCCTCATTCTCCCTTGGGTCATCCTCTCCCATTCTCCCTTGGGAACACCTCAGAGTGCTTTCTTTGTTTTTCTTTTCCCTTTGCCTGCTACTGAAAACCTACAATCATAGTTTATGAACCCAATGACAACAAATATCAGATATATATATTATATATATATATATATATATATATTATATATATATATATATATATATAATATATATATATATATATTATATATATATTATATATATATATAATATATATATATAGTATGATCCCTGCATGATCATGTTCATCTGCATTTTGCATGCACTGTCTCAAATTATTTTCTTCAGTCGTCCTCTTTGTTCTGCTATGTGTTCGGATTTCAAATCTCCCTTGAGAATGAAATTATCAACTCTCTCTACTATCTTTCATTTGGTTATCTTGGACGTTTTTTGTCCTTGGCCATTCGCCCTTCTGCAACGTTTCCTATGCTATCTTACCTCTTTACTATTGCCAATGTCGGTCTTCTTCCAAGACTTGCTTTCTCCCTATGTAACCTTTGAACCCTCGCTCACAAAACACGTTGTAGTCTTTTATCCTACCAGTCTTTCGCATTACCAACTCTGTCACCGTGGCTGCTCACACTCTTCTTTCTCAGCACGCAAAAACTCCTTTCTGCAGGAAAAATTTTCCCGCTCGGATACCAAAAATGGTGAAAACGAATTCTAGGGTCTCTTCATTTCATCAAAAAACCACTCCTGGTCCAATCCACACTCCAGAGGTAGTTGATTCCAACAAACCTTTACACACTACATTCCAGCACCACCAACAACAACCATTCAACTTCTTCCAGCTACACCTATAACAATGAGGCTTCTTGCTTCCAACGCCATGCAATGAAGGATTAAAAATGCATAGTTTGGATGGCACCAATCGTTTCTGATATATACCAGTGGAATATTTCTTGAAACCTATGGGTATATTACTGAAAATCCAACCACACCCACACACGCTTAGCTTCTCATTCACTGCAAACCCACGCAGGTGTTACCAGGAATAGTGTCCACTCGGATGCTGCTATTCCCACTAAGATGGGTGGCTATCTTAGAAACAAACAAGTAAAGTCTACTTTCATTTTCCTTTATGAAAATAGACAAGAGGAGAACCAAGAAGACCAACCTTAGTCTTGCGCTTCATTTCCTCTCCTTCTTGATAGAGCTTCGCTGCTTCTTCTTTGTCTGCCCAGCTTCAAAGAGCACCTGTGGAATCACAGCAACATACTACTATCGAAGAAACAAGGATCTATATTCATAAATAACACAGGACCAGATGTGTGTTAACCATACAAATGCATATATAAACAAGTACACAAGAATATGGAAGAAAACTAGAATAGCTTTATTAAGATGAAAAGTAGCAAGAGGATTACAATCATATGTCCTGACCCAGCATCATCCTCCAGCTAGAAAGCCCTTCTTCACCTCAAGCAAAGCTTAGATCACCCAACACTATGAATGTTAATCATTTTGCTAGAGAGAAATGCTAAGTTGGATGTAAAGAATAATAGAGCACAACAGGAGAAAAACCCATGTTCTAAAGAAAAACAAAATATTATTTTCATATATAAAAACAAAAAGCCTAGGTGAACAAGTACTGCAGACCCTTAAAGTGGGGCATTGCTAAGAAAAAATACTTTGTAAACAATCTATAAGAAAACCACTAAGAAACCCAAGAAGGTTCTTAATTCCTAGAGGCAGGAACATCTAAGCTCAGAGGCAGTTGTTAGAGGCAGTTCATGGTTGAGTGGAATATCTTCTATTCCTGAATATTCCCAAGCAACTAATTGAAGTTAGACATATGTCTATTTGTGATTTACATGTTGATTATGGAAATTTTCAATGTCATTTTAATGAAAATGTAGATTTAATGTTGAAATTAAAATTTAGCTTTATTTGTTACAATTTTTGCATGCATATATTGATGAAATCCCAAGTAACACAATTGGTTACATATGTGATTGCACTGATTTGTATACTGAATCTTATAATACTTAATTTATTATATAAATGACTAAATGAATGTGGAATTAAATAATTATCCATATATTAAATAAGGTATATTTTCATAGATAAAGTAATTTTCAAAACAGATGATTATGGTTAGACCTATCCTAGTGTGTTACTACATATTGAACCAATTAGTGTGCTATTTTGTTACTACATATTGAACCAAATAGTATTATAGTGTTAGTTTGAAGGTGAACTGGAGTATATTGTGAATTAAAGTCTAAATTTGGAAATGCAATAAATCATACATGCATAGTTAAAATATCTTCCTTCAGATAAATATGAGCTACTTTCTGTAAGCTCTCAACAGTAGTAAGCATGATAATTAAATGAATTATGTTAGAAGTATTATCCAATAGTAATAAAAGTATAGAAGTTACGTTAAACTATATAATTAATTATAATATATATTCTGTTGGGAATTGAGACCAAGAAGTTATATATATTAGTTCTAATTATTTGTGTATGGAAATTCCTACATGAAAAAATATATAAGTATTATATATAGATATATGAAAATTTTCCTTCTCCAAACTATTATTGGGAACTATGTCTAATTAAATAAATTTTAGTTAATTATTATAGGATTATCTCGCTATATTCTTGTATTGTTACAGGAGTACATGCAAAACTAAATTACGCTACAGATAAAAGGAATCAATTAATTCATATAAAAATGTGCTAAACTATCTAAAACTTTACAAAATCCTATTGAAGAATTATGAAGAAGATAATTTGTATAATGAATATTAAATTACATTTTTGGGTAAGGAAAGATGGAATACAAAGACATGACTTATATTAAGGTTAAAGAGAAAAGTAGAGACTTTGTTTGTGAATCTAGCTAATGAAGAGAGTTAAGCAATTAAAAAAAGTAGTTATATAATTACATGATAATTATATATAAAAGTGGCTTACATTACTATTATGCTTAGTAAAAGAATTGAAGAGGAGTCCATTCCTCACTCCTAAATATAAAGTAGTAACTAAGTAGAAGACTTGTAGATTAATAATATGATGTTTTAGAAAATCTATTATTTAATAAACTTGTGACCAAGCAAAAGAAATAAAAACTCAACAATATGGTGGAATTTAAATTAAGTCAAAATAAAATTCAAAATTAGAACGACCATAAACAATCAAATTGTACATATGAATCTATCATTTAACAATCCACATTGTTGAAGTGTTATGTGAACACATATTTATATAATTCCATAATTGAATATAGGAAACAAACAATATTTCATAAATCATAAGTATGTACAATATAATAATACATTCCAGTAGCAATAAAAATCATAAAAGACAACTATAAAATCTTAGAGAACTATATTCAATTCAAGAACAGTATTACAACCAACATCTCACTCCAATATAAATGGCAAAAACTATGGTAGGTTGATTTAAAAATTAATATCACCAACAAATAGAAAGACTAACTAAATTGGCACAAATGTCCTTAGTGATCTAGGTCCCCACATAAACGACTCAAACCCTAATAGCATTGGAAATAATAATAAACCATAGCAAATATTTGGCAAACCAAGACATGAAAGAAGCTATCCAAAGAAAACCATTCAAATTTTGAGTATAATTAGAAATTCCGGCCTGAAAAGAAGAGAAGAAATTTAGTTTTCTGTGATGTCATGAAGTTGTAAATTCATCTTTGCCACACAAATTTTCTCAATAAATCATACCTCTCATAGAATTCATGACATGAAGCTTGAATAAGATACAGATTTCTAGAATTGACATTAAAAAAACAAAAGTATACTTATAGGTATTACCTAAAGAAGTATCTTGTACCCTTTTTTTGTCTTCCAAACGAATACAAGTGGAAACAAGTAAAAAATTCTTGCAATGAACTAAAAACAATTTTATGTTGGGAGATTCTGAAATGAAAGTATTAATATAGTGCTAGAAGGAACTAGAGCAACAATGGCACTAAGGATTGATGGGTAAAAACCCTAAAGCAGAAGAAAAAGGATCTTGAATTAAACAAACTTAGTTGATTGTTGGAACACATGGAGAATCACAATATGAAATATAGAAAGGGAAATTTTGGACCATACTCTTAAACAAAGTGGCCATACATCTTCAATACTAAAATAAGGGTTTAGAAGTAGAAGAAAAACAAAACACTTACTAGAATTTGACTCGTACTATTAAATGTAAAAACCAGAGAAAGGAAGACAGTTTTGACCTTTCAACCAATGCAAAATGAAAACAGGATCCTTGTACTGTCAAGAAACCAAATGCTAATACCTGGGCAGAAAACTGAGTAAATTAGGGAAAACCCTTAATTTTGTAGACCTAAAAATCAATGAAATTAAACAATGAGAAACAAAGCAACAATTACCTGGAATGATTGCAAATGACAAGAGATATCCTTTATAATTACCATTTCAAATAAAATGAAATTGATGGGATGGTACATTCACCAACACTCTTTGTGATGCATACAAAAATGTAAGGGAAAATTTACACAAGGGAAAAAGTGATTGACAAAAATTTAAAACTGAAGGTACTAAGTATAAATTACGAGAAAAAACGAAGAAGCAAATAGTAAGTATCCAGGGATAAATGACATAAGATTTTTCTTAATATCTGAAAAGCACCTGTAAAAACTGAAAACAAAGAGTCGACAGCAAAACCCTCAAAGGGTCACCTGTTGGAGCGACGCTCTACCCATTGTAAACAAAGTTAAAAATGACCAAATGAATATGAAATGATAACGTTTCATTATTTGAAAACCCCAATATAGTTTTCCACCATCATATTTAAAATTAAAATCACCAATTGGAGCGATTCTCTACCCATTGTAAACTGGTGGTTGAGCAGTTAATTAACCAAGAAATGTATAAATGAAACTGAATCAAACTAAATGCAAAGGCACAAGTAAAAATACAATGTTTTGCATGGTAAAACCTTGACAGGGTGTCGAGGAAACATCCGCAGGGAAAGGGACTCGATTTTCTATTAAATCAACAATGGTTCTCCTCGACTATAATAGTTGGGGAATTCATCATTTTATAGGAGCCTCCTCCATTACATAACTGTTGTTTCATTATAAAACCAACTTGGTGGTAAATACAATCTTTACACATATTTACAATTATTTTTCAAATTCCAACAAACTCCACCTTGACAACAACTTTGCTAATCCCTTGCCCATGCCCATTCATCATCTCTTCTACAAGCCAAGAGAAGCTAAACACCATCGCAACTTATCTACTGTAACTGGCTTCGTAAATATGTTTGAACAATTTTCTCGTATATGGACCTTCATAAGAGATGCTTTTCTGCCATTGATCACATGTCTTAGAAAATGATACCTTACATCAATGTGCTTAGTCTTTCTATGATAAGCTGGATTTTTAGCCAAGTGAATAGAGCTCTGACTATCACAGAGTACATTCATCCTCTCCTGCTTCCTTTAAATCTCATCAAGTAGACCCTTTAACAAGATTACTTCTTTACTCGCATCTGAAGCAACTATATATTCTGCTTTGGTAGTGGACAACACAACTATTTCTTGAAGCTTTGACATCCAACTAATTGCTCCACCTGTAAGAGTAAAGACATAACGTGTAGTAGATCTCCTTTTTTCCAAATCATCTACATAATCAGTGTCTACATATCTGTAGACTGATCCTTCACTACCATTAAAGATGATTTAATGGTCACTTGTGCCTCTTAGATATCGAAGCACCATTTCACTACTCATTAATGTTTTTCACCTGGATTTGCTATGAACCCGCTGACAACTCCAATTGCGTGTGAAATGTCAGGTCTTGTAGATACCATCACATACATTAAGTTGCCTACAATATTTGCATATGGTACATGAGACATATACTGCTTTTCTTCATCTGAATCACCATGTAAAAAAGTTGTTTTAACATCTAATTTTTATAACTCAAGGTTAAGTACTGTAGTTAGTGCTAACACAGTATGAGTAGAAACATCTTTCACAACTGGGGAAAAAACTCACGAAAGTCAATACCTTCAACTTGAGAATACCCTTTTTCTACCAATCTCGCCTTATACCTTTCGATACTTCCATCAAATTTTCGTTTCAATTTGAAGACCCATTTACACCCAACAACACTTCTCCCTTCAAGACGTTATACAAGATCCCAGGTATTATTCTTCGATAAGGAATCCATTTCTTCTTCCTTTTCGGTCTTCCATTTTTTGCTATCCGTATCATCTACTACTTCCTAATAACAAGAAGGTTCCCCATCTTCAGTAATCAAAGCAAAAGATGAAGTAGAATAGTCATACCTTTTAGGAGTTTTTCTTTCCCTTGTAGACCTTCTTAGAGTGACTCGTTGTTGAACTGGTTCAAAAACTTCAATAGATTCCTTTGTATCTTCAACACCTTTCCCTCTAGAAGTCTCTCCTTCCTTTCAACTTTCAAGAGAAGGTATATCCTCCAACTAAATTTGTTGATTTGGTGATACCTATTCTTGTTCAATTCTTTCAACATTTGATTTTAAAAGAGAAGATTCGTCAAATGTTACATCTCTTATAATGACTATCTTCCGTGACGTAGGATCCCACAACCTGTATCCTTTCACCGGATAGTCATACCCAACAAAGACATAACATTTTGATTTTGGATCTAATTTTGAATGTTGATTTTTAGGAATAAGAGAACAGGCATCACAACCAAATATCCTTAAATGTGAATAATCACAAGACTGACCTGACCAAACTTCCTCAGGAATTTTACAATTAATTTCTACTAAAGCTAATTTATTAACTAAATATCAAGCAGTGGATACTGCTTCTGCCCACAACTCCTTTTGTAGGTTAGCATTGTTGATCATGCTCCTAGCTCTTTCCATAATAGTTCGATTCATACGTTCAACAACACCATTTTGCTGAGGATCATAAACAACAGTTTTATGTCTAACAATTCCTTCATCCTTAGAGTATTGTTCAAATTCTAGAGAAGTACCTCTCTCTTCACCCAAATCCATCTCTATCTCCCTCTCCCTCTCTTTCTCTCCCTCACCTATTGTCTCTCTTAATTCCTTTATCTCCCTCTCTATCACATATGATCGAAATTTTTCACTTTGTTTAATGAACAATATATGTAAGGTATAATAAATGATTTATGGTTTTTTGGCATGAGGTATTGATAAGTTATGGTATTAGCCCATGGTATTGTAACAAAACTTATTTACAAGTTAGAAATATCAATGGGAATGTGGGGGTGAATATCCATGGCTAAAAATCTTTTTATATTGTAAGTATTTAGATTTTGTGTGCTTATTAATTAAATTTAAGTATGGTTATGGGATCATACTAATCCTTACAATGGTTATGGAATCATTACTAATCCTTACTAGTTTAACTCTTTACCGATCAATTTGTTTGTTGATCACTGTTAGTTTAGTGTTGACCAATGAAAATTATAATTCTTATCTTTAAAAAATAAATAATTATTTTTCAATATTATTAAATACAAAAATTTTCAAACATTTTATTACACCATAAATTGAAGGTCTTATTGCATCCTTTGCACAATATAATGCCATATCAATAATTGGCTTACAAATGTTATGTCATAATTTATGGATATGATTGCAATTTTCAAGCATTACTTTTAATATTTGTGTAGTGATTTTTATTCTTCAGTTTTGTAGGAAAACCTTTCAAAAATAAAATGATTGAAAAAGCAAATAGCATATTTACCATGAATTACTTCCCACCACAATTTAAGAAAATATTTACATAAAAATTGGATAGGAATAAGATGTAATTAAATATGGATACCAAGAATTACTTCCCCCCATTATTTATGTCTTCCTTAGCACTAAAGTAGGAGTAAAATCATGAATGTGACTTACTAGTGCTTACAACCCACCAAAATTTATTGAAGTTATTCTGCATAAGTAACCAATTCACTTATCCACTCCATAACTTAATTTATTACATCCTGCCAAAGCAAGCCTAGGGGATGATTTCTATAGTTACCACATGTAAGTTATAAATATTTATGCAAATTTTCCCATAGCATAATTTCTAACTTGATTTGGAGGTTTACAATATAACAAATTGAATTTTATTATTTTTATTTTTTAACATTTTATTATTAATTGAGCTAAGATTTTAATGTTTACACTCATTTATAGATACTACAATATCTTCCCCATACTAGGCTCTATATTACTTTTAACCTTTTATTATTTTTTAATTGAGCCCACAAATAAATGTTTAAATTTTACAAACATTTTTGCCTACACATTGGGTTGTATAGTGCCTCTCATCCTCAAAAAAATGTGCAAAAAAGGTGTAGCTTATTTTATCTTTTAGATATTCCATTGTTTATAAATAGATTTTATAAATGTGGGTGATCTAAAATCAACATCATTTTCATATGTAGTTTGACATATAAAAGGTGAAATATGCTACATATCAACCACATTTACTAATATGATTGTCCTAGTAAACAACTACAGTGGATTTGTAGACCATTGCTAGGTATGGTTTATTTTGGATAACAATGAATAAAAATGGTTATCAACGATTCACTATGGTTGTGAATGGTTGAGCATGGTAGGGTTGATCGAGGTTGAAGAGAGTTTATCAATGTTGATTATGTTTACTATGGTCAACCATTAACATAAAAATGTATTAAAGTTATGTTAATCTAATAATGTTACATTAATGTAGATTATTGTTACATTAGTACATCCACGTTACATTAATTTTAATGTTACACTAATGGCTCAAGGGGGTTGACAAGGTTGACCATGGTTGATCGAGATAGAATTTGGTTGATTGAGGTTGAATATGGTTGGTTTTGGTTGAACTTAATTGACCATGGGCTACCATAATTGGAGTTCTTTCACAAAAAATTACTATAGATTACCATAAGAAACATGGTTGGCCATGGCTACAAACATTTACCTATAAAAATCTATGGTTAATCATATAAACAACGCTGCCATATTTAACCATGGTTAATTATGTTAACCATATTAATTATATTATACATACTCTGAACTTTACAGAACCCTATCTTATACTTATATCTCTACCTTTTTTTCACCCTAAGAAATAAAAAAATTAAAAAAATTAAATTAACACCACAGAACAAAAAAATTTCAATGATTTTGCTAAAAGTATCGAAACTAATTGAGGGTGCCTTCAAAAAAATTACATCTTTGCCTATTTTGCAACTATGCTTATGCTACTTTTGGCGTATTAAAGTATATCCAATTTAGAGCTCCGGCAATTGACCTCTAGTAATTGAATTTGAATTCGAGATTACCTACAAAAATAATGTTTAGAGTAGGAACATGTAATAGCCCCGAAATAACAACACGTAATTAATTAGATTAATCCAGCGATTTATAATCAAAAAGCAATTTATGAACTAGTTAACATTAAATTACAAAAATAGGAGTGAGGAAAGACAACTTACCTGTGGAATGCTAGTTGAATGCTAGTTGAATTCTGCTACATGCAACAAAGTCTTGGGGACGACTTTCCAACCAACCATCAGCTCAATTTCACAAAATCTTGCTACAACTGGCCACCCCGAGCCCTCAATCAACATACTACTGACAAGGTATCTTTTTTCTCCTAGCACTATTCTTCGATAGAATTGATGATGGAATGCCTCCCATCTTCCTCCCCATCTATTAAATAGAGCAAACATTGGAAGGGGAACCACATGCACACACTACGTGTGTCAACATGCAACTTTACTGCTTTCTTGTTTTATTCTTTTGTTTTTATTTTTTTGATAGCTTTACTGATTTTTATGTTTTTCTTGTTTTATTTCTTTTGTTTTTACTTTTTGGTAGCTTTACTGATTTTTACTATTTTTCTGTTTATTCTTATTTTATTTAGAGCATGTAATTAATTTATTATTATTTATTGTTTATTGTTTATTATTTATTTAATATTATATTATATTATTTATTATTTATTATTTATTTATTATTTATTATTTATTTATTTATTATTTATTATTATGGGACGTTACATACTTCCCCACTTTAAGGAACTTCGTCCCGAAGTTAAGTTTTTTTATTATTTATTATTTATTATTAGGGGACATTACATTTATTTTGTTATTTATCACTTCATGTAATAGTCCCGACACCCTCTGCTGAACTAGTATAACTAGCAGGCATCGAAAGTTTCACAACACCCGAGAAATCCCAAGGAATCTCTATCCTTTTTACCACTTTTGGAATCAGGCATAAGCCTCCTCAGGTCTATATCGTAGTCCCAGGCTGGCCCTAAGGCTCGCCACTGACTCAAACCTCATCTGCCCCAAGGCAGGCATCTGGTACAGTGCTCAATGTCACCGAGCACAACCATTTATTCCTCGATGCAAGATCTTTATATTGATCTATCAAAACAGGAACAATAACCACTATGGCCTCACACTAGGCTCTCTTAAGAAAGAGAATAAGGAGGCATGCGTCGATCTCTTCTGGATCTCTTCTCGAACTGATACTGAACTGATACTTGAGTAGGGAGAGCACTGAGGAGAATACATACGTCTGTCATGAAAAGGTGAAGTTGGCGACCAAGTCTATTCAATTCATGGATGTCTCATTATGTTGAGACTAAAAAATGGTTAAGGTAGTTGAGGTAATTAATTTTTTGGGGAAGATGATAACTATAACCTCATTTTTTGTTATTTAACCCATTTACAACGAATCCCACCATATTAACCATCGAAAACTAAAGGAAAATATGACAAACTAAATGAGTAATAAACTAATCAAAACGGTTCTTGATTTCAACCGATTCTTCATACTATTAGACTTAGTAAATATATGAGTTTTAAATAAGATTGTATGGTAGGCATGTTACACCAACTCTATTACTATATGCCTCCCTCTCTCCTCTCTCCTTCTCACACCCATTCTCTCCATCTCTCCTTCTATGCCTCTTTATCTCACCCCAAACATACACACTCTCTCTCCATCTCTCCCTTGTCACTCCATCCCTATCTCCACTTCTCACTCTCTATGTATTTCTTCTTTCCTCCCTCTCCCCCCATCAAGTCCATCTTCCTATCCCTCTCCTACTCTCTCCCTCCCTCTCTCGTCCTCTCCCTCATGTCCGCTCTCTCGTGCTTGTTCTCTCTCCCTTTCTCTCCTATCTCCCTCTCCATTTCCCCATCCCTCTCTCTATCTCTCTCTTTGTATCTATTCCCTTCAATCCTATCTCATCCCCCATCACTCTCCTCCTCTCTCTCAAGTCATGTCTCTCTTTCGTCCTCTCTCTCCCTTTCTCTCTCCTATGTCCCTCTCTCTTCCCCCATCACTCCTCTCTCTTTCTCTCTCTCTCTCCCTTTGCACTCCAATCCTATCTCTTCCCCCATCTCTCTCTCTCTCTCTCTCTCTCTCTCTCTCTCTCTCTATGTTACTATATCCTTCCCTCTCTTCTTCTCTCTCCTCTGTCCCCTTCTCTCTATCTCTCCTTATTTGTCTCTTTATCTCACACCTAAACATACTCTCTCTCTCTCTCCATCTCTCCCTTGTCACTCACTCTCTCTCTAAACTTCTCACTCTCTATGTATTTCTTCTTCCCTCGCTCTCTATCGCTCCAACTCCATCTCTCTATCTCTCCCTCTCCTTCTCTCTCCTAAGTTAGCTCTCTCATCCTTACTCATCTCCCTTTCTCTTCTACCTTCCTCTCTCTTTCCCGATCTCTCTCTCTCTCCTCCAATCCTCTCACTGTCCCCCTCCCTCTACTTGTCTCCCTCCCCCCTCCATCTTTGTCTCTCCTTCTCCCTCTCTTACCCTTCTCTACCTCTTTCAATCCTCTCCTTCTCTCTCTTCATTCCTCCCTTCCCTTCTCCTTAAGTGTATTTCCATCTCTCCCTTGTTACTCCCCCTATCTCTCCACCTCTATGAATCAATGTCATTGTTCTTCCCTCCCATATATATCTAGAGTTAATATATATCATGATACATTAATATATTTTACCATATGACAAATTTAGTATTGTATTAATTAAAAGTTATTAACTTTAACAATATTAATATTATAATACACTAATTTCAATATTAGATTTAACAATAATAATAATAATTAATCTTTTAACATTAATTTTAGGGTTAATAATATTTTTTTTGCGTGGTATTAATAATAATTTGGCCTGTAGGCTTCACCTAAGCAAAACCTCTTTTTTGAGTGTTAGTAAGTACAAAGAGGTTTACGGAGTAAATATAAAAGTAGGTTTTATTTATTTACCATATATTTTTATTTATTTATCATATCTCTTTTATTTACCATGGTCTTTGACCCATAGCATTGGTATATGACTAAATGTTGATTTCTAACCCTATTTGATATATTTTTATTTATTTACCATACCTCTTTATACCACTTTTATATTTATTTATTTATCATACCTCTTTTATAAATATGGTATTTAGCTCATAGGCTTCACCTAAATAAAACCCCTTTTTGAGTTTTCCTATATATAAAGAGGTTTATAGAGTAAATATAAAAAGAGATTTTATTTATTTACCATAGCTCTTAAGTAAATATAAAAAAATGTTTTCTTCCCAAGTGGACAAAATGATAAAATTGTTTATTTAAATTTATATTATGTTTATTTGATTTTTAAATAAGACCAACATTAAATTAAATTAAAATGTTAGATGTTAAACATTTTTACGTTTACTTTTACATGCTTACGTGAGATCTATTCTCTGTACTTCATATAAAAATTAAAAAACATTAAGTGTTAGTAATATTTACCAAAATATAAATATAAATATATATATATATATATATATTTATAATAATTACGAAATTAGTAACATTTTTAAATAAAAAATTAAAAACATATATATTTATTACTAGTTGAGAAAAATATATTTTAAATAATAGATTTATGAAGAAGTGCAACAGAGTTCATGAAAACATCGTTGTTCCGACATTTAAGGAGCCCTATTTAATTCTATGTTCATTCGCATTTAAGTTTTACATTGTCCAGCCTGGAAACACATTTATTATCTCCTCTCGCACTCCTGTACGATGAAATCGGGGTTGTTAACACGCTAAAAGATTCGGATTACCCGGAAGCGATTCTGAGTCAAACATCAACCGCGGTCACACATTCCTATTCCTCGATTCCACATAGACATTCAATAAGTGGAAGATCCAAATGGTCTCTACGAGTTCCCCATGAACAAAGTTGAATCAGATATCGCAACCCCGGTCATATACTTCCATTCCTAGCGCTCTCCAATAGACTCTGTTCGACTCTGTTACATGCATGATGTTTGAAACGATCTATTCTGAGGTCGCAAGATCGAACGCTAAAATATCTTTGAGCCACGGCAATTTCTATGAACAAAGACTCCCTTCCGTGTGCTCTACGAACGAAGACTCCATATTCAGATTTATTCACCACTTCAGATCAAGAAATTCGGATACGCCTCCCATCCCCTTCTCCGTCATGTATTTATAGACTATGCCCCTTTGCGAGTATTGTATATTCATGAAATAGTTTATGTGCAATTGCAAATCAGCCCTACACAGCATTTCTGGCATAACTTTTGTTATGTCCAACCAATAGCTAGCAACCATCTATCTTATTCAGCATCCGATCTTTTCGGCGGTATCCGATTAAGGGCATAAAAGTTGTCATTCCTGACACATCGTTTTTAACACTAGTAAACCGATAATCTCATTGCCCATGCAGATAAAAATCAGTATGTCTGTTATTGTAGATGCTGCTCTTCTCTTATTTGTGATGACGTTGTTGTTAAAGGAAGTCTCCGCCACGTGCAGGCCAATGCATGGGATTACTGATAAAAGAATGAATGTTCATTCTTCCGTAGCAGTAGAAGGTTTAGCTCTATGGCAATCACTTGCAGACGGTCAACCCGAGAACAATCTTCCAAAACCGCCACCACCGCCTCAAAGCAGTATTGTTGGCTCGTCGTTGGAAGCGGGGTTAGCGGGAAAATCTTGCGGGCCTCATCACGACAAAAATGTTCCATGTCCACCAAGTCTACGAGCAGAGAAGTACAAGATGGACGTGAATGGCAGGGAAGAGATAACAAGGGATCATCAGACTTCCATTATGGCTGGAAAGAACAACCCAGCGGATACGCCCAGTTTGATGATTTAATTCTATTATAAAACCTAGCGCCTTCTTGCACTAGTATATAAAACTTAGGGCCATCTCTCACTAGTATATATTTTGATCTTTTGCGTGTTCTTGTTCGTCGTAGGATATAGTTTGATCTTTATAGTATTTTCTTTCAGGTTGCGATATGTCCCTTACCTATTCCGCAATAAAATATAATTTTGTTTTCTTTTTATTTATTATAATCGGGAATAATCTAGACAAGCCACCGATCAACTTTTTCAACATAAGTGAAAGAGGCTTACCTATTCCGAAATTTCAAAGGAATTGGACTCAAAGACTTACTTATTTCATCCAAGTTACATAACATTTTTTTTAATAAAAAATATATCTAGATAACCAAGATTTAAAAATATAAAATATTTTTTTGGTAAAAAATAAAAAAATAACATCATGAGAATAAAAATATGGTATTAATAGTTATTTTTATTTTTATTTCATCTTTTCTTTTCTAATTTTATTATTATTTTAAATATTTTTCACTCTAACAACGCTAAATAATTTATAGTCATAAACTATTTATAAATGTGTGAGATTCCATATTTAAAATATCTACTACATCTTCTCTACAAATATCTATTCTATAATAATTTTAATTGTTTTGAAACAACAAACTATTGGACTATTTTGATTACTGTGAGATATCTATCACTAGAAGCTTGAATAACACAATGCATTAAGAGTTCTTATTGAAATGGCCTTTATAAATAAAATCCTTGGGTTACCTTTGGTCTCAGCGTCTTTCTAAACACTTCTTCATATGCAATTAGAACTCTTCATATTCTTTCCAAACTAATATTTATAAGATTATTCACAATTTATGATGGTTCTTCATGTCTAATTACAATTCATATTTTTTCCAAACTAACTTTTACAAGAATATTCACAATTTATGATAATACTAAGGATTCTATATTAGCAATAGTCTTGTAATGTGTAATGGTAAGGATTCTATATTAGCATTAGTCTTTTAATGTGAAATTAAACTTTGAAAGTTTAAGCATATTTTTAAAATTTTCCAATATGTTTTTCTAAAGCATTTAGATGATGTGGTTTACAATTTGTTTATTTGTGAAACAATGTAGAATTTAAATGACTAGTTTATTTTGCTTTATTGCTGAATTTTCTAGAATGTATTTTTTGTGTGAGCTTCAAGAAATAGCTAATCATTTGTTACTCTTGATGTATCTTGAAGTAGACACCCATTTCTCCATATCCCCTTGATTTCAAAATCCGAGTGTGCAATGAGATTGTGGTCATCCTCAGAATGTTTGATCCCAAAGATTTGAATTCCCTTTAATTATATTAAAATTCTTTGTACAGTGTACCAACACTTTCATAAAATTCTTGCATGAACATAGAGAAATCCGAATTGAAAATCAACTTAATACTTTTATTGTAATAAGTTCTATAATACTCTCCTTAAGCTATCTATATCTTTTTACATCCCAAAATAACTTTCCCTTATTTTAATGTATAAATTAGTTTATTTACCATTCTAAAAAACAATTTTCCATACTAAAATTTTCCATCAATTTTCCAAAGTACTACTTTCAGAAACTCAATACATGCCTTAAATTTTTAAGTACTTCAATAGTGAAGTAATAGTCTAGATATCATGTGTTTTTGGTTTTTTGTTTATAAATATAAATAATCCTTTATTATTCTTTGTTATAAAAAATTATATTACATAAAACATAATATATACACTAGTTTCTCCAATATTCTTTTGAATATTCATACATCATCGATATTAAAATTCTTGAAATTGCCCATCAAAAGATAATTAGTTAACTTTCCACACATTCTTTTTCGTTCCTCCATTCAGGAAAAAAAATTATTCGATATAATAGATATTTCCCTATTTCCCTATTATATACATCGAAATATAATAATTTAGGAATAATAGTCAAATTTCTTTGAAGAAGAGCCTTCTCATATTCTATACCTTTTTTTAAAACAAAATTCATTTGGCCACAATCTTCATTTTATACTTTCAACTTAGCGATATGATTTGTGTTTTTTCCCTATAAACCACTTCATGCCAATTAATAATATCCACCAACTTCCACTAAAAACAATAGAATAAATTAATAATAATTCCTAAAAAGGTGACTTTACATATTAAATTCAACTTATGTAGAATTTCCATATTTTTATATTGAAATGTAATATCAAAATGAATATTAATTACTTCTCTGCTTTATAAAAAATGTTAATGAATATTCTTTCACCCTGCTTTTTCTTCGATCATTTACTAGGCACATGAATTGTGATTTGTGATGATATAATCATTGTATTCTATCTTCGGGAGTTGTGAACTAAACCATTTCATATATTAAATTATTTAAACATTTATAATTAATTATGTTAAATTAAGGAAAATAATTTTTATCTAGATTAGTTTATTATGGAGTAAATTATTACAAATAATAAATATAACTAACTAAATTAAACTATGTAACTAACTAAATTAAACTATGTAATTTTGATTTAAATTACTTATTATAAAATTATAATATGGTAAAAGTATTGTTTCAAAATCTACCATATAAATTATGAAAATATGGATATCTACTCGTATTAGGGTAACATATTTTTTTAGACCATGGAAACACTAATATTTTTTTAAAGGTTTTAATAGATGATTTATAGTGATGTTTTTGGAGTGAATTGTCAATTAATAATACAAATATAAGTAATATCAAATTAAATCATTAATAAAAAACTGAATTGTTAAGATTTACTTAATTATAAAAAAAATGTTATTTAAAAATATACATTTTTCATTATTTATTTATATTCTTTTATATAAAAAACATAAGTATTGTAATGCTTTATTATTTGAAATTTATAATAAACAAGTTAGCTGAATTAAATAACTCTATTGCTAAGAAATTTTAAAAGTTTCTACATGTAATATGTAGGTTTCTTTCTATGAGAAATTTTCAATAGTATAATTGTCATTTAGAATGAAAGTAAATGTCCATGACATTATAAGCCTTATTGATACTATATTTTTTCATAAATAAGATACATCTACACAAGTTTACAAGGTTAAGACAAAATAACTCAAACAAAAATGACCAACTCAAATAAACAACAACTCACAACACACAAAAAAACCCTCAATCTGGGAAAGAGTTCATTATCATAGTAACATGATCTACATTAATAAATATACCATTGTAAAACGAGAATCATTTGCATAAGAGTTCTCCATAGTTTATTATCTACAAATGAATATACATGCTCGTTAAATTGAGATTGTGAACCAATTGAGTGCTAAGCCATACTTCATAGATCAAACGTTATTAACATCATCGAGTAGATGAAATTCATATCACTTTATTCCTAACTCTTTCTCTCTCTCCATGTTTCTGGATGCAAGCCTGGCGTGCAATACCCAGGATTTTTCTCTTACCATGAATTTAAGAATGCATTTAAGTCACTGCCCAATTAACACTCAAATCTGGGCAATTTCATACTCTGGAAATCTCCATTCATATGCGGAAGCTTGTTTCAAATTCCTCTGTGAACACCATGCACAATCAATAAAGCGCCCTCTCTTTGCGCAACTTTGATCAACACTTTCACTCTTCAGCAGCAACTTTTATTATGGAAATTATACAAAAAAAATGCAGTCCTCCTTTCGTTTGTTTGCAGTTCGAACTCCGATTAGAACACATAAGAAACAACAACGTCTTTTCCTATTACGCCACCAATCTTATTACTCCGGCACAACGATTGAAATACAACCTCTTCCGCAGAACAATGAACCCCATCTCCAGCAAATGCAAAAGTTTATGCAAAAGTCCTCACGGTGGAACCAGTTGTGGAGGTCTTCAGAACCATGGAAAGAAGCTTCCGATGCACTCTTACAAGCGGTTATTTGCTCTTGGGTGAATCCTTCTACGGATATCTCAATACTGTTGGAATAAAACTGAATTACAGAGATTTAATGTATTAACCAAAGCCTTCTACAAGCTCGACCGGTTCAATGAAGCATCACGCGAGATCACAATGAAATTCGATCAAAAAGACAATGAATTGACATGCATATACAACTTATAAAAATTGATAATTCCATTAGTTGGAGAACACAGTGACAGTCGAAGCCTCTTCCGCCCACCGTCTCCCTTCTCTGCTTCGTCATCATGGCATTGTTTTTCCAACACATGGAGGTAAATGCTTTTTAATTGTAACGCATGGAGGCTTCACGAAATATAAAAATCATCGTTCCACAATTCAATACACACAGTCAAGAAAGCATGCCGAGAAATAAAAAGGCCATTCAAGCCTTTAAACACACATTTAATAATTTATTGGATTCAACAGGAATCGCTTACTTATGAAGACGTGGAGAGAAAAATTATCATCAATCTTTGGCACGCCTCCCCTCTCTGAGCTTGGTGAAGAATCTCACACAAATTTTATAATGGCATGATTGTAGAAAATCAAATATTGTATTCAAATACATACTACTTACATAAAACCTCCTACTTTGGCCTGAATTTCGATCATTTGGCCCTTTACAAATTTTGAAAGGCTTACAGAGCCTGCTCTCAATCTCACACTCACTCTCACTGATCTTCAATGTCTTTGAGGATTCCTAATTTATAAAACTAAGCATGATCTAGAATCACTCAACTAAAAGCTCTAAGAGTCTACATGCAATGTATACATATGGTAAAAAGCATCTTGAGGCTTTTCCCATCTTTTTCCTTGTTCTAAAATAGAAAAGTTTTCCTTATCCCATAATGATCCACAT
Organism: Pinus taeda; assembly: GCA_000404065.3. Lineage (NCBI taxonomy): Eukaryota > Viridiplantae > Streptophyta > Pinopsida > Pinales > Pinaceae > Pinus > Pinus taeda. Next base: position 2,119 of record APFE030534571.1, on the reverse strand, counting down.
TCACTGCTTTAGGCCTAAAACACTCCCTATTTCCTATTTTTTCATTTATTTACTTTGGAAACATCTAATTAATCACATTGACTTGTAACTTAGGGAAATAATTCTAGAATGCTTGACCCCCTATGACTATTATTTACAATAATTTATCCTGGGTTGAATGCTCCCGCATCAGACTCCCAAGGTAGAAAAATTTCATGATCTCCTGATCATGTGTTCAAATCTATTTTTTCCTGGATCCCATATCTTGTGCTGCAACTTTCCATTTGTCGCTACTTCTATTTGTTGTTCTAGGTCTCCACAATTTATGTTGCTTTGCTCTACTAGTTGCACTCTCGTAATCTTCTGTTGTCTTCCTTTTGTTGCTTCTCCTTTGTTTCACCGTTGCTGGGTTATTCCGGGATTCTTTCACCATCACCTACTTCATCAATTCAATTTCTCTGTCTAATAGAATTTCTCTAGCATCTTCAATAAAACCTGTATTCACAAAACAATTGTTAGAATAAAAAACATAAGGCATCAGTGCCTCTTCTGCTGCTACCATTGTTGCCTCAGGTGCCACCATAAATGTCGCCCCACATGTTGCTCTAGCTGTCACTATGAATGTTGCTACCTCCCAAACTTCCTATCCCTCTGCAACATTCCTTTGCTTGTCACATGCAATTTCATCTGCTTCCATGATGTCTTTTTCCTCTTGTTCACTGCACTGAACTTTTTCATCTGTTGCAATCTCCCTGTCATACTGTGGATTCTCCAACAAATATTCTAATAACGCAATTTCTCTGTAGCATCGCTCACCTGCATTCATACATAAATTATCAGCTGTTACTTCCCTTATCTATGCTTCAGACTGATTCTCTTCCTCAACATCCAAAAGAAATTCCTCTTGTGCTATAACAGTTTCACAAGATGGAAAATCCTCCTCAGCACCTGTAATCACATCACAATTGTCAGCTATACAAACACAAGAGTTTACATTATCCAGCTGATCTGGATCTGCCCAATAACTCAAGAAATCGTCAATAATCTCCTCCTATGTTTCACCAATGGAAACCTCCTCTGCACCTGCAAACATACACAACTCATCAGTTTTAAAACTACAAGACTTTTTAGTCCTGACTGCTTTCTTCAGCACTTCCTTTTGATCAGATCTGCATGTGGAATCTTCAAATTCCATTCCTGGCTCAAGAACTCTAAGTCCCTTTTTCAACAAGGCAATCAGAATTTGTCTCAACCTCCTTTGCAATTGTCGCCAAATCACTCTTTTTCCCTTCAGTGGGAAGAGCCATTTTCCTTTCTGCTTTTCCTGCTGTTGCAGCCATTCTTCCAGTACCTGCAACTTTGCCTTTATTTCTGCAATCTTTCTTTCTCGAACTCCTGCAGTCATCTCATCTCTGTGGCATTTCTCTGAACCTCTTCCTCCTCTAGAAAAATTCCTTCTGCCTCTGGCAGACTGCTTCCTCATGAGTTTCTCACTCACCATGAGTTGTACCAGCCTCTGCAACAACAATCTCTCTTACGACAACTTACCTCACCAATCCTTCCCTCCGGATTTGGTCTTTTGGTAAGCACTTGGTTCACTGCTTCTGGAACCTCTTGAGCACTCCCCTTCTCTCTCTAGGCTATCTCTTCAACTCACCTTCTTCTTCAGGACACTGCACTTGTCCTCCTTATCCAGCCTTCAGCTGAATGCCAGGTTCACTCCCACCTTCTCTGCAACCATAAACTTCAATTATAAATTTCAACTCAAAAATCATCTCACCTTTAAGATCTTGCATGATCTTGTCCTCTTTCCATTTCTGCAATCCTGCTCACTTGCAATTATGTATGCTGCATATCAAATTTAAAAGTCTGATCTTCAACAAAACCTTCTTGCATTCATTAAAAACAAAACAAACATTCTTCAATGAAAACAGAGCTAGGCTCTGATACCACCTGATGCAATCCTGGCCTACAATACCCAGGATTTTTCTTTTACCATGAATTTAAGAATGCATTTATGTCACTGCCCAATTAACACTCCAATCTAGGCAATTTCATACTCTGGCAATCTCCATTCATATGCGGAAGCTTGTTTCAAATTCCTCTGTGACCACCATGCACAATCAATAAAGCGCCCTCT
>APFE030534566.1:29848-115863 GCA_000404065.3 Pinus taeda | reverse complement strand
TAATAATTTAAATTAATAAATTAAAAAGGCATAGTCTAACTTATAGATGAAATAACTTTTTTCACTGGAATTCACCAAAATCCAACAATACAATTTCAATATTTTTTGTTGTTTAAAATATATTTTTGAATGTACAAATGGATTCAACAGCCTAAAAAACCCTAAAGGCACTAGATTATGCAGATTAAACAATTTAAACTCAAGTGTTTAAATATATTTGTGGGATTTTTATTAAAATTACCCAGAAAAATGTCATTTAGTCTATAAGTTAGACTAAGTCAATTAAAATAGTAATAACAAAAGAAATTAATGTCAACCATAATTTCAATACTTCAATTTACACCTTAATCTTTTTCCCAAAGGAAAAATCGTAATTTTCATTAATGAGTTGAAAATTACATGTTGTAGATGCTAGAAACATATGTTATATGTGTGGTCATGCCACTGTCTCAGTAGTGCTATAAAAAATAAATCTATCCCAAGTTGGGAGACTGTTAATATTTACATATGATATGTTTCTCGAATAAATATGAATATAAATATCATAAATATAAATTGCAACATTTTAAATACATCATATGTCATGTTAAACCAAATATTAAGGCTTGTGGCCCCATTTAGCTGTTGGTCCTCATATGGTCGATGATAATATCTGTAGAAGTCCTGATTAGTCTGTTCTTGGATAATCCAGAGCCCTCGTGGTTGGTGCGTGGCCTCCTTGGATAGTCCATCAAAAACTTGATTGCATTCCCTATATATATGATTATAAGAGATATAATCAAATTGACTTTCAGCATCATAGTCTCATCCAATATATTCTGGAGTGTGTGTATGTGACACACAGATTGTTGATTAAACCAATCTATGATAAGTTTGGAGTCACCAAAAATCTTAATGCGACGACATCCCTTCTCAAGTGCAAAATATAATAAATGACGGAGAGTAATGAGTTCAACAAAGTTATTTGTCCCATCCCCTAGTCCCATTTGTATCTTATAGAAATGACTATTTATGATGTGTAGTAAGATACCCCTACCACAACCATGTAGCTGTGTTGAACCATTAAAATATGCCCATGGATAATTTATGTCAATAATCTCAGTTGATATATTACGGACAGTGTTAGGGCGGCCTTCCTTTGAGATATTGTGATAAGTAGAGATGAGGTGCGTTGTGATATGAGGCCAGTGAGGTAATATACCAGAGAATATGAGTTTGATTCTTTGAAGCCAAATACTCTAGCAAATCAAAATGGGAAGGTTTCGAATCCTAGGAGTGTGTGTTGTCGACCACCACAATTGCCATGCTTCCAAAATATTTGCACCTTGCCATCTATATTGAAGTTGTAGATTTGAGAGGACCTCATGCCAAAATGCAATAGTAAGAGGACATATGAGAAAAATATGATCAATAGTTTATGATGCCTGTTTGCAGAGTATACACCAGGTTGGTCCATGATAAGTTCGCTTTTGAAGATTATCCCCTGTGGGTGCTTTGTTGTGAAGAGTGTACCACATAAAAAGCCTAGCTTTGTGTGGCGCCTTCAATTTTTCAGAGTACATTCCACCACCAATCAGATTTAGGGGGTTTATGACCATATTAAATAAAGAGGTAACCATGCTTAGGGGAGTATTTACCATTCTGAGAGTGTGCCCAATTTAGCTCATCCTCCACCTCAGTGATCCGGTCATGAGATTCAGTAAGAGAATTTAAATAAGATTGTCAATTATTTTACCAGATAGGAGGAATACCCAACTGATCTGTAGATTTCCAAGCTTGGTTGAAAATAGTAGAGTTGTCTTGGTCAACAATATGGGCAAGTCTAGTGATACCAACATTTGTGAGGAAGTGGATTAATTCTCGTGGTAACTGATAATCATTCCAAATCCATACCAGGGGTCCAATCTAATGCGAACCAATTTTTTGTTCCCAATCCTCCAGGTTAATCCATCTTGGATGTATGGAAGTGAGTTGAGTACCGCCCTCCAAACCGTAGATATATTTGATCCGTTCCAAGTTGGTTGCATGATCCGATCAAGAGTATGGAGTGGGGAGATGTACTTCTGAGTGACCAACTCTGACCAAAGATTCCTGGAAGTAAGAACATTATATCCCATTTTGGTTGCTAAAGCACTAGCAAAAGATTCTAAGTCTTTCATGCCCCATCTACCCCATTTCTTTGGAAGAGCTATAATGTCCCATTTAGCTCAAGCAAAAGTGTGACCTTCTTTTTTTCCCTTTCACAAGAATCTACTACACAATTGTTGTATTATGTGTAGTATGCCCCTTAGAATCCAAGCCAAAGACATCCAATACACCAGAGTAGCTTCCAATATTGATTTAATGAGAATGAGTTTGCCAGCCCTAGATAGCCATCTATGATGCCAGATATTCAATCGCCTTTCGATCTTTTCCACAAGCCAAACCTGGTCAACAATTTTGTACTTGATAGGTTTGAGTGTAAAGCCTAGATATTTAAGTCTGTCATCAAAGGGGAGGATATTATAGGGAAATATTTGTTGGGTTGTGTGGATTTCATTTAGAGAGTAGCCAAAAGTTGTCAGTGTCGATTTTAGTTGGTTGCATTCCATTCTAGTAACAAAACAGAAAGATCTAAGAATAAAGGAAAATGTTGTAATGTCACCAATTGATCCATTAAGAAAAATGAGAACATCATCTACAAAAAGGAGGTGGGTAAGGATGCAACTATTAGTGATCTTAATTCCCATCGGTCTGCCCAGTCTTTTTTCCTCGGATATGTACCAACTCAACCCTTCCATGACCAACAAGAAAAGAAGTGGTGAGAGTGGACAAACTTGTCTCAGGCCACGTTCAACATGAAAGAATAATGAGGCAGAGACATTAATAAGAACATTATATGAGACATTAGAAATACAACACACAATCCATTGAATGAAACTTAAAGGGAAGCCCAAGTGAGTCAATAAAATTCTCAGGTAGAGCCAGCTGGTTCGGTCAAAAGCCTTAGCCTAACCTCTTGATCTTAATGGAGTGAAGGACCTCCTGTGCAGTACCAACTGCTTCATGAATCTGCCTGTGGTTGAGGAAAGCAAACTACTCTCGATATATATGCTCAAATAAGATAGGTGTAAGAATATTGGCTATAATCTTAGCAATGATCTTATATATGCAATTGCAGAGTGAGATAGGCCAGAAGTCATCGAAGGTATGAGGGTCATCTAATTTGGGTATGAGAGCAATGAATGTAGAATTAAATGCATCGTATATGCAGCCACTAGCCTGACATTATTCAATCACCTATAGAAGATCGTTACCCAAGACTTCAAAAAAGGAAAGGTAAAATTCAACTAGCCAACCATCCAGTCCAGGGAATTTGTCTTTCTTGAACCATTTGAGGGTGCCTTCTATTTCTCCCAAAGTAATAGGCAATTCAAGTTCCTCTAACACATCATGATTTACGATTATGGAGAACAATCGTGCCACCTTAATGATCTCTGCAAGGGTGGCATCTTGAGGAGATTTGAATAACTAACTGAAATGTGATGTAATGAGGTTGGCTAGTTGATTAAAAATATTTACCTGGTGGCCATTGTAATCCTCCAAGTGCTAGATGGTGTTGATGGCCCGTTGACCATTTGCATACCAATGGTAAAACTTCATGTTATCATACCTAGACTGAAGACATATAGCTCGACTATGGAGTCTCCAGGTTTCCTCTTTGTCCTTTAGTATTTTGTTATGGTCTACTTCGATTTTAATTAGTCGATCTTTGGCTTCTATGGTTTCAAAACCACGCCCATCCCTATCCTCAAGATTTGCAAGTTCAACTTTGATGTCTTTAAGAATATGGTCATCCTTAGCTCTTTTTTCTTTGGCCAATTCAATAGATTTGTGTTTGAGACAAAGAAACTTTTTAGAAAATGCTTCGGAAATAGACTGACCAGGAGCAGGTTGGTGAGATTTCTAGTAATCATTTACCATGTTAATGTACCCCTCATCTTTGAGCCAGGTCGAGTTGAATTTATAGGGGACTTTTGTTAAGTAAACTTGACTTGGGATAGAGTCAAAGGAGGTTAAACAGTGATGGTTTTTGGGGCACATGGTATTGTGCACCCATGGTATTCTGCCCGTGGTATTATATGTAATGGAGCCTATTAAAGGCTGGAAGGACTTCATTGTAATGCAAGGCCTGGAGGTGAGCAGTGAAGGCTCACTTGGCCGGATTGGCCAGGGTTTTGGCCAAGGATAATGAAATTTCATTATGATCGGGTTTTTCCCCATATTTGGGGCTTTCCCAGATAAACATGTGTGTTTATGTGTTTATGGTTGTTGCTGGTTATTTCTTATATATATTCCTCTCAGTAATTATTTATGTTCCTAGGTAAATTTCCTAACAATTGGTATAAGAGCCAAAGGTTGTGTATTGGCTTTAGAAAAATACTTTTGTTGCCAAGGGTTATTTAGCCTGGTAGACATAGAAAGGATTGATGCATAGTTTGTTCACAAATCTAATCTAAATGCAGCCAAAACAAGGTTCTACAAAGGCAGATAGATGAAGGCGAGGAAGCTGCAATCTGTAGCGGCCATGAAAGAGTTGTTGCAAGCGAAGAGACCGGAGGTAGAGGATCAGGGGAAGGAGGAGCAGTTGTTGTTATGGGATCCTTCAGCAGCAATAGAGAGAGCTTAGAGCAGATCTGTGTATCGGCGAGGTCGTAAGTGAGAAAGGTCAAGTGGCATGGAAGAGAATGTTGATGCCATGGATATAGATCAACCAAACAAGAAGCATCGCATGTTATCACGCTCCAGATCTAGATCAAGGCCTCTTGGTGAAGTCACCCCAGGCGAGAGTTTCAAGGATTCATCTCAGAATTTAAGGCAGTTAAACTTGGCAAGAAGGCAGCAGAGAAACAAAACAAGGATGCCCGTAATTGAGAGAAGATGGGTCAAAATAGCAGCGGTAATAAACAAAAAAATAAAATTAATGAATTCAAAATTGTTGCATGTAAATGGGCATACTATTGTAAGACCTAGTAAGGCATGTGTACCCCTGGGTAATCACCGATAAAGTCTGGGTTAGACCTAGGTGATAGGGGTGATGTCGGATTAACAATACCCTGGGTAAAAACTTTGAGGGGGGTAGGAGCTAGAGTGAGCGGGGTTGTCTCACTTAGCAGGTTTGGCTGGAGTTAGTCAAGGAACCCCAAGTCAAGTTTAAGGGGGGAATTATTAAGTAAACTTGACTTGGGATAGAGTCAAAGGAGGTTAAACAGTGATGGTTTTTGGGGCACATGGTATTGTGCACCCATGGTATTCTGCCCGTGGTATTATATGTAATGGAGCCTATAAAAGGCTGGAAGGACTTCATTGTAATGCATGGCCTGGAGGTGAGCGGTGAAGGCTCACTTGGCCGGATTGGCCAGAGTTTTGGCCAAGGATAATGAAATTTCATTATGATTGGGTTTTTCCCCGGATTTGGGGTTTTCCCGGATAAACATGTGTATTTATGTGTTTATGGTTATTGCTGGTTAATTTTATATTTATTCCTCTCAGTAATTAATTTGTGTTCTTGGGTAAATTTCTTAACACTCAGGTGACATAATTTTTAAGGCAACAGACTTGTGGCTACTTGCAAATGATAATAGTGGCGTCAACAGAACTATGAAACCATTTCCAATACTCTCTATAACAATTGAAGGCCTCATTAAGTTTAGTTGTTTATAGTTGAAGAATTGAAGCAACACTTGAAGTATATTTATTCATGGTGAGGGATTTCTCCTAGAAAGAAAAGTAGCAGAGTTTTTAGATTGCAGGTAGTTAAGGTGAAGGCATGTTTTGATCAGAATCTAGATCAAATTTTTTTATCCCTGGTATGGGAACTTCTACATACCTTCCAGTTCATGTTGTAGAAAAAAGGGACAGAATGACTAAGTTATAGTGTAGCAATAATATCTGTAGGAGTGGCAAAGGACATTGGTAACAATGAAGTACGATAATAGTGGTAGCAGTCAGTTATGGAGTGACAGCAATATTGCAACAACAATGATTGAGTAATTGACTGGTTGGTCGGTTGACTTGTTAGAGTCTGAATACTCCTACAAACTTGGATCTATAAAAATCTTTAGGCCCTGGGAGGGATTAGCTTCCTTCTAGCCTTTGTTGGCAAAACCCTTAGGGATTCTTGTTCTTCCTTCCATTTCAGTTGATAAATTTGTATGCAATCATACATAACGAAGATTTGTTGAGAGAAAATATTATGTGTACTGTCTATGTGATGTGATATTGTTTTGTGGTTATTTTGATGCTCTTAGTTTTTAAAGGAATCTAATCAATTGTGTAAAAATAATAAGAAATATCGATTCACCCCCTTCTCAGTATTTCCAACATAATCTTCCCAAACCAAGAAATTTTTCTCGGCGACTGACAACATCCTAGAAACTATACCAAGACTTATAAAGTCCTAGTAGAGAAAAGCTCACAAGGTCACTCTCTAGTACAATGACACCCACACCACCTAGCTCATATAGAACTTGAGTGAACTTTAGAATGTATCTGACGATGGGCTCTCCTTTCCTCATTTGAATACTCTTTAGCTTCTCCTTAAGAGCAAGCTTCCTGGCATCACTGGTACCCTGAAATAGTTATCAAATGGCTTGAAACATCTCATATGTTGTCTTATTCTCATGGAGATGAAGAATGATATGATATTTGACCCCCTCTAGAATAATCCTCTTTGCCTCAATATAATTCTTAGTATGTTGGGCCAACGGTTGGGGATATTGTGGTGGATGTATAACATTCTTGACAAACTCTCCTACCCCATTATCTTCCAACACTCAGTTGTGATCATTTCCTTCCATGAGGAGAAGTTAGATGCTCCCTCTAAATAGTGATATACTCTTAGTCCTTGGTATTCCATCCTCCTTTTCCAAATAACTTCTCTTCACAAAATAATATTTGCTCTTCACAAATCTAATCTTCTTGGTGTTGGTCTTTATGTTGTTCTCTGCTCTAATACCACGTAGATTGTCCACGAAATTTTACAACTGATATGATGAATAATCTAAAACTAATTTATTTTCACCAAGACATGATATCTCTCAACAATAGATAAGAAACGTAATATAAACATAGAGATAAATAACATAGTCACACAAAGACACAAAACTTTTCTTGGGAAAACCCACTTCTTTGTTGTAATATTTATTAACATAGTTTGAGAAATTAGATCTCTTACAAGGCAATATTGTTTTTTTGCAATTTGGCAGTTGAGGAAGAAATTACCTCCTTGGGGAAGCCCTAAAAACCTTATCAAGACCCCACTAGCCCTTGAAAAAAAAAATTGCGTATTGGAAAATATTATTTTTTATGTTGTTGACTTTGACTGAAAATTGCAGAATTATTGTTTGACCAGATTTGACTATATTGCTCATCTTTGATTGTATATGGGATTATTGTTTGAGGTAGTCAAGGCTTTGACCTTTGAATTTTTGTTGATGTACTTGTATTGTGTATATCTTTGTTGAACATTTGATGAACATCTAATAGAAGAATAATTTGGTTAGTGTTTTCCCCCTTGTGGGGGTTTTCCCTGGTCTTTGACCAAAAACAATTTTCTCTATTGTTCTTGGTTGTCTTCTATTGTGCATATTGTCTATTGTTTTATATACAATTTCTTTCTATCATTGAGTGATTGAAATTAATTGGAAAAGTGATTGCTATTGAAAGAACAAATTGTCTAAGTGATTGTATCAGCATAGAACTTTGGAAAATTAACATGATATCAGAGTTGAGGTGAAGAAAAGCCAAATAAGACAAGAGAAATCACACTTTGAATATATCTTATCCGTTGTTGAAGAACATTTGACTTGGTCAATATGACTACCTCATACTTCAAGATTGAAAAGAAGTTGAATGCTTCATCTAACTATGTTGTTTGGAGTGTGAAAATTTCATTGATCACAACAATTGGAAATTATTTTCCTAATTGTTAATTTATTTAAAAATTGATTTTGCATTTTTCTACAGTAAATACCAAATAATTCACACAATGATTTTCACAAATAAAAATTGTGGAAGAAATAGCGTTGTAAACTGAGAAAATCTATTGCATGCATATAAAAATATGACACCATTATTTTTGGACAAATGTCCTCGAAAATACCCAACTTGGGAAAAATGGTGCAACAGTTAAGGGTTTTATTATTAAGCAGCATTGAAATTTTGAGTACAATCTATGGATTCGCAACTAGAAATCTAAATAGCAAGAAAATCTAGCCAAAATTATCTAATAGAATTACCCTTCTTCCACAAGCAAACCCAGCACAACTTTCCTTCATAAACTCGTCGTCCTGGAACCCTCATGCTGGCGTTTGCACAGTGCTTATGCATGCCCTATGACGTGTAGCTCGGAATTTCCTCTAATGAACTAGTGTTTCCTATATCTATTGAGGAAATCACTTCTCCGACACTCTAAAACCTCTGCTCATCCTCTGGAACTTAAAATGATTTTTCCTCCAACTAAATCGAGTTGCTCTTTTGAAGAAACTGTGCAGTCTGATGTGCTTCCCCAATGGGAATAACTAGGCCTCTTGTTGTAGCCTCTCCGGATCTAGAAAACTTCCTCCGGATCACTACTTTGATCTGTCTCTCTAGAAACTAGTGTTGTTGTCTAGAAATCGCTCTGCCAAGGAAATCGAACTGCTGAAGTGTATTCTCCAAGTTCCAATTGACTTGTTCTTATAACCCTCTATTGGAGCACCAACCGCCAAGATTATAACTTAATCAATGGCTAAGATCATCTTGAATTTGATTTGTATGAGTTTCTAGACTATTCTCACCTTAACTTAATTCATTTTGATTAATTGACAAGTTTTTCTAATTTCATGCTTAGGAAACATTAAAAAATAGGCTAATAATCTAAGTCATTTCTAGGTGGAATTTCCATAAACGATTTCTGGGTTTTGGATATCTCATGTATTCTAGCCTCTCCACCAAGTTTCATAACTATAACACATATGATGCTATAAAAACTAACACTCCATCTTAGTGAGGATTGTGTTCTGGTGCTGCACATCCTACCACAACACTGACTTTGTATCATCTCCTGTCACGTTGTTGATGTTTGGCTACTTCTTCCCACAAACCACTGCACAACTATGATGTTGCATATGTGTTTCTACTGACACTGATATATTGTTTCCAACTCTGCATTTTCATTGCAACTCCCTCTCATTTATTGGTGTTGCAACTGCAACTGACAAGTGTCTAATATACTGAATCATATGTGTTCAGTATGATGCATCTGTCTCCTGAATCCTGACTGCTACTAGCCTCTACATGTCACTGAATAATATGAATTGTTGCTAACTCTACACTGAATCACCTTCTCTGTTATCAACACTGCATTTTGCTCCATTGATCCATCATGCTACTGAATACTATGGGCCCCCATAGCTAGGTAATGATTCATGAGGTGGAATCCTCAAGGACCCTTCCCATCTTTGTAGCTTTATGGGGATACAACACCAAGTCACCCCACCTCACTCCTAGGGTTATATCTGCGAACATCCAAAAATATTCCTCCAACCTATAGGACAACTTGTTGATCTCAGTTGACACTGCCTGTTGGTCTTGCTTCTCCTACTTTTCATTCTTCTTGAGAGGACACTGGGTATTGTAGTGACCAAACTCACCACACCTGAAGCAGTTGACCTTTTATAGGTCCTTCTTCTCCTTCTGCTCCCCCTGCCCATGACTGGGACACTTAGATTCCAAGGCCACATTCTCCTCCTCCTTCACACCCTTTGATCTGCTGCTACTATTTCCATTGATGGAGCTCTTGAGAAAATCTCGCCTCATTTCCTCCTATTGTAGAATGACCCACATCTTGTCCCATCTAGGTAGCGTGTCTCTGCCAATATACTTTGGATGAAAACTTGCCAATCTTCTGAGACATTTCTTGGTGCCAACCGTACTAGTTGTGATGGTTGAGGTGTTTCCCAAAAAACTGCAAGTTGATATTGAACCTCCTGAACCCTAGTGAGGAAGGTATCTATGTCTTCCCCCTTTTGCATCTTGATGCATCTCAATTTTTCTTCCAGGAACATCTTGATCTGCTTAGAAGTACCTTGATATAGCATAGAGAGAGCATCTCACATCTCTTTGGCAGTACCTTTTCTAGATATATGCGAGACTATATGGTCCCAGACTCCATCCAGGATCAACCACTTTGCCTTCGTCATTTCCTTCCTATATTTTTTGAGTTGATCTACATCCTAGGGAACTACCCCCACATTCATTTCCTTCCTATATTTTTTGATTTGATCTACATCCTAGGGAACTACCCCCACATTATCTATGTAGGCTTTTAGGTCATATTCAACTAGAAGGATGGACATCCTGTTGTTATCGGAAAATCTAGTGTCCATTCAGAGCTACTAATCCCACTAAGATAGGTAGCTATCTTAGAAACAAACAAACTAAAGTTACTTATGTTTTCCTTTATGAAAAGTAGATGAGAGAGAAGCAGAGAGTACTAACCTCAGTCTTTTGCTTGGCTCCTTGCTTGTTTCCTCTCCCCTTTGACAGACCTTTGCCACTCTTTCCTTGCTTGTCCCGCTTTAAAGAGCACCTGTAAAGTCAAAGCAGCATAATGCCATCAAAGCACAGAGATCTACAATCATAAACAATATAGGACCAGATATATATTGACCACACAAATGCATATATCAATTCATACATACAAGAATGTGGAGGAAAACTCAAATAGCTTTATTGATAGAAAGAGTAGAAGAGAGGATTACAACCCATTGATCTGACCCAGTGTCATCCTCCTAGCATGAAATGCCTTCTTCACCTCATGAAAAGCTTAGATCACCCAACACTATTGTGTTCCACAAAGAAACCAACAATACTTCCTTACAAAATACAGGATTCCAGCCTCTGGATCTCTAGGATGAGGGATCCATATATAGATGTTTGCAGGTGGGTGAGTTAGCTTCTGGGATTTTGATTAGTGTCATCTCTCTGATATTTCTTGGTTCCACTTGGAGATTCATGATCTCTTACTCATCCCTGGGCGAATTCAGAGAGGCAAGTGTCAAATGGGCAGTTTCTAGAAGATTCTATGGGTTTCCACCTAGCCAACTGCTTCTGCCATTTGTCTGCTCTCGCTCATCGCACCCCACAGAAGGGCTTTCCAGTATGCATCACACTTTTTGCATGTGGTAGGTGAGATGCATCGCACCCTTAGCATTGAGCAATCTGTATGGTCTAGTTTTGACCAGTTTTGAGCAGTTTTTCATGGAGAACTTCTAGGAGATGATGTAATCAGCTGACCTTGTTCCTTTAGGGTATGAAACAACACTTTTAGGGACTTGGAAGCCCTTGGTTTATGGACATATGTGATTGGGGTTGCAGTGCCCAAATATGTCTATAAAAAAACCACCTTTACATTACACAAATTGATAATTCTTGGATGATACAAATGACTAGACATCCTTTCTATATATAGGAGTCTAAGGGGTCACAATATAATCAAAGCCAACATAACAATAATAATATAAGAGCACAAAAATAACAATAGTGGGATTATATGGGCACACTAATAACAATATGGAGACAATAGGGGAACAATAATAACAATAAAGGCTACAATGAAAATAGTAATAGGGGAATGACTAGTATTACAAGGGCCTAACACATTATTCATGGTGTTTTTACATTTTTGTTGTAATGCTTGTACATGCTATTAATTATATTTTGATTTTCACTCACTAATCATTTAGTGTTTTAGTAAAACGAATTAAAAGTTACATAATAAAAGATACTATTGATTCACCACTGTCCCTCTTAGTAGTAAGCTCATTTCCAGCAATTGATATCAAAGCGGGGTTCCCTGAGTAAAGCTCGATTGTTTGAGAGAAGATCGTGGGCCATGGCAAAGAATAAGTGGAAACAGTCTCAGAAAAGGAAGAGCTGCAAATAAGTTAAAATGCTGTAAGATTAGAAGAACCTCTTCTCCTAATAAAAGTTATGGTAGGAAATATTTTTAGTCATGAACATTTTATTTCTTGTTTCCAGTTTAGTGATGATGATCTTAGAGTTATTTAAGAAGATAATAATCATATTTTTGAAGTTCATTCCTTAAGAGATGAGGAAGGTGTATTTCCATTATAGGAGCCTAAAGAGGAAGAACTTAAGAGGGTAGTGACTCCTTAAGCAAAAAATAGAGCTAAAGAAAGGTTGATAGAATGTTTGAAAAAATATTTGAAGAAATTGCTCCAGATTCTTGAGGAAAGAGAGTTTGTTCTCAAAGAAGAAAATTGTAATCTAAAAATCCAGTTGGAGAAGGCAAGAAAAGTTGAAGAGGACATTAGTAATAAGCAAAAGGAATAGATCAACAACTGTAGAAAAATTATAGCATAGTTACAAGAGAGAAGATCCAAGGTGGTTACTGATGAAAAACCCAAAGAAGAAAATTCCAGCAACAATGAACCCATCTACCATCAAAATCATGAAGCCAATGAATACTTTCATGTTGAATGAGAAGCTCCAACAAAAAATAGAGATTGTTTGATCATGTGTTTCTGTTCCAATTCACTTTCAAGTACTAAGCCTCTTCCATAGGCAATCATTCACAAGCTACGCAATCATATGTATACGACTCAAGTAAAAATAAAGTGATACACATCAAATGAATTGTGACCTTGACATTCAAAGCAGAGATACCATCTCCAACACTACAAATATTCAATACATCGACTATGCTTGAGTGATTTATGGGGGAGGCAGACAACGTAAGTGATTTGAAACTGATATATAAGTGGCGGGAGGTATAGATCAGTTTTATATATTATGCAACGGGGAGGAGGTGTTATATATTATGCAACGAGGAGGTGACTTTATACATTATACAATGTGGATGAGGAATTATATAGAAATTTGTTATATATTAGTGTGGTTATATATTAAAAACCAGGAGTGGATTATGAACATGTGACAAAGATTATAGCACGAGAGGGAGGGAGTTATAAACTGGGAGGAGGCAATGTAACATGACCGGAGACTGTTGGTATGGAATTATTTTGTTTGAGCCGGGGTGGAAGGTGTAGGGATAATTTTGTGTAACAAAATACAATGAGAAGAGCAGTTCACTGCAAGAACAACGGTAGTTTAGTCACACCACTATTTGAGCTCACACAAAGTGTTAGGATATTCCGACACATAGGAAATAGTTAATTTCAACTTGGTCTAGTATAGAGTTAGGTAAAGTGTGTTTCTTTACCGTTGTACATTTTGTAACTTACAATCTGACGGTCACAATATGTAGTGAGTGATCCGACGGTTCATTCTCTCCTCGGTATTACCGACCACTTGATCCGTGGCTTGACACCCGATTGGTCCATGAGTTCTATTTAAAGCGCATGGAGGGTCATTTGTAGGTTAACCGTGCATGAGAGAAGCTTATGTAAATTTTCATTCTTTTATTAATAAATTGCCTGTATTAGCCACGTTGGCGCAGGCCATGGACTGTTTCCCTCTTTGAGGGTTTTAACCATGTCAAAATACTGGTGTATTGATCTGTGATCTGTTTGTGAGCGGTGTCCTTTTGGTGTTCTGTCTGAGGAACTTACCTTGTATATTCCTACAACCTGTTCATATACCCAGCCACTTCCCTGTTGATGATGAATCCTCCTCGCCGGCTCTCTGCTGAAATGCAGAGGATTTTACATCTCTCAAAGGGCTACAGCATTGGTGACTGGTATTTTTACCAAAACCACACAATGATCAGGATTTATGGTTGTCAGTTATCCCCTTACAAACTACCGAAGTATGTCCCCATGAGACTCTTTGCCCTGGAATACTTCAGAAAATTTAGTAGTGCAGATTTGACTCATTTCCATGGTACTAGAAAAAAAGCACAGCTCAAGATAAGACATGAGTTGGGCCCTTTTGTCTTCAATAAGAGGGAAGAAGCCTGGGATGACACAAACAAGATACTAAGAGATGAACTTATGCTAAAACAGAGTTTTTATTGGGCACCATATGACCCTAAACATTTCATAAGCTTTAGAAGAGTCAAAAACAAGCTTGCAAGATATGTGCACCAAAGAATCCCTCAAATTGAACAATATGCTAATCGACAGGAATGGGTAGAGGGTACACTAGTTGAAGAACTTACTGAAGAAGAGAGATTAGAAAAAGAAATGAAAGACATTGAGAAGACAATTGACCTAGATTATTTTGGACATGTCCCTTTCACACTGCCACAACACATTGGGACGGGCACATCATCTGCCACACCTTCACAACAACCTGCCCAAGAGACTACTCCACCAGTAGGAAAAGGAAAAGAAGTACAACATTCAAAGAAGAAAAATACAATGGCAGATCTGCCAGATACAACCCAGGAAAAGGGTCAAGAGCAAGGCCCCTCAACACAAGCAAAGGTAACAGAGATCCCTGTGTTGTAAACTCCTCTTAATGAGGAAAGAGCTAAAAAAAGGGACAAACCAGAAGAGACACCCATAGGGGCATCCATAGAACAGCAAGGGGAGAAGAGGTAAAGGTTGAACCCCTACTCTAAAGAATAATTTACAGAGGAGACAACAGGAAACCTAAGGGGTGAGGGAACATCTGAATAGCAGATTCCTCCATTTTTGGAAACATCTACTAGCTCATTTCAGCGGGAGCAAGAGAGACAGCCTGGTTTGGAGGTTACATCCACCAAGCAACAGAGCAAGAAAGGCTCTGACATCAAGAGAGAATTCACTAAAATCAAGGCCAGGAATGAACCAGTAAGGTTCCAGTTATATAACCAATTATTAAGAATGGCTCCCACCAATCAAAAAAGGCTAATTGCAGTCTATGATATTCAAGCAGGGAAGATGACCATTAGTCACTTTAGGCCCACCACACAGCAGCCACAGTCAGCTGCTGATTATATCAGGACCAATCTGGAATTTCTTGCTAAAGACATCGACCCAATGGACCAGATTGATTTACACAAACAGGCTGGAGAAATGGTATACTCTACCTTGGCAGATAAAGCATTATCTGCTCATAAATTGCAGAACTCATTGTACAACACTTCTGCCCAGTTGGAGCTGGAAAAGGCCTCCTCATTAGCCAAGGATAATAGAATTAAATCCTTGGAAGAGATTATCATGGAATTGGAACATGATCCCAGGGATCCCAAGGGTGCCCAGACCTTAATAAGAAAGAAAGAGGAAGACATAGCAGCCCTCAGAAGACAACTTAAGCTGCCAACTACAATGCACCCTCAGACCACAGAGGTGGCACAACAAAGAGAAGAGGAGGATGCAGTAAGTTTGTTAACAAGGATGAATCAAAGAATGCTAGATACAGAGAAAGCCTTGGAGACAGAACTACAAGGAAAATAGGAGGAGTTGGCCTCTCAACCAGCTCAAACAGCTCCAACTCATACATTTCCTCCTCCTACAGTCACCATAGCAGCCCCTCCCACTGATCCAGCATCAACAGGCACTTTGACTTCAGCAACAACTACAGAAGCAACAGGACAATATGCCAGCTTGAGCATGGAAGAGATGATGAAAGAAATAAAGGCTTTGGAAATGCAAATGGCAGAATTAAAAGAAGCCAAGGAAAAGGTGGCCAAGATTGAGTTAAATTATGACAAATCAAAAATGGTTGTGGCTCAGAAGACAAGACAAGTGAAGGCCTTGGAGAATAAAATAAAAGCCTTGGAAAAGGACCTCACTCTGCATAAAACTCTAACAGAAATCAAAACTATTTTGTGGGATAAGATTGGCTAGTCTATTGTTGATCAATGGACAGCAATACAGACTATTTTTGACCAGATGGAATTGATAAGGTTAGCTCAATACGAGACTCAAAAGGCCAGAACATTATTGGCAAACAAGCCTAAGAAAGCCAATCAATTGATTCATTTTTTGAATACTCATACCAGTGAGAAATTAGCATCTCTAGATATTCAGAACAGGATAGATACCATTTTGAGAGGTAAGAAGGTGCTGACCATGAGGAATTTTGTACAGACTATAGAAAGAAAGTGTCAAGAAATGCAGACAGAGGTAAATGCCTTCAGACAGAAATTTGCAGTATTACAGAGCAAAGGTTTGCCCAGCTTATTCACTAGCAATGGCAGGCTGTTAAAACATGAACAATATGCTCACAGGCTAAATACCTATGTTACCAATCAAACTACAGCATCATCAAGCAGTTCAGAAGAGACAATGCCTCCCTTTGGACAAAGCTTATATGATAAATTGGAAAATTTGTTTTACATTGAGCATGAGATAGCACATCTCTTTGAAGTCCAGCCAAATTATTATAGGTATATTGAAGCTGATGAGACATTGATTAAACTGAAAAAGCATCAATTACCAATAGATCAATGGTGGCAGAGCATGCTTGAGGTCTTGCCAAGGTAGTTTTATTCTCCTTTTTATAAATTGTCTACATTACAAGTAAATGGAAATATATGGGTCTCCTATCAAAAAACCAAATCGACAAAGGATGGAATTCGCACTAAAAGCGTTCAAACAAACTCAGGCACAGGTGGCAAGTGACATAACATCAGGAACACAAATCAGAGAAGCAACCATCAACCGACTATCTGAGCCAAAAAGTCAGCAATAACAGGACACCTAAGGTGGCCAGTACAACATAGTTATTTCTTCATTCATTTCTGCACGGTTTTCCATATCAGTTATTGCCCCTACCAAAGTAGATGGATAAATGTATTACTTGATATTTTCCTACGAGAAATTTTGTAAACGTTTTATAGATACCTTTTGTTGAATCCCGAAAATGATATCTAATTATGTATTGTTGTTGGCTGGTGAATATCATTCTGGACCTACTCTGTAAGTTTTGAGAACTCTTCTGAAATAAAAATTGTTGGAATGTTGTGTTGGTGAACTTGCTGGTTATGGAATCAATGGTAGAAGAATGTATTGCAGAATTCTTGTGTTAATACATGGATCAATAAGTCTTATTTACTCTTGTGTTACAGTATCTGTCTTTTATTTATCATCTAAATATCATGCTCTAAGTTACAGGAGAGAAGGATAACCCAAAATTTTCTTTGTTGTACTCTGTGTTCAATTCCTGTAATTTTTTATGTTTACCACATGACTAGCATAGGCAAGAATTCTTGACTGCTCTTGCCTCCCTGGTTCTTCCACTCTAAATATCATCAATGAATTCTTAACCGCTCCGTAATAATGTTTACACAATTTCCCTTTGTTAACATAATGAAATATTCTTGATTGCCTTCCATTCCTTGACTTCATTTCATCTTAGTTCAGCTTGAAAGTTGTTCTGTGTTTAATTATCTTACTCTATAGTCTTCGTATTGCCAAAGGAACCATACCCAGAGGTTTATTTCCATTAGACTCCATCAACCCAATGGTCTGAACTTCTCTCAAGTTACAGCCTTGTTCTACTGAATGTCATCTTCCAAACACCAAACAAAACTTGTGCTTCGTAACTAGCCTAACATATAATCAAACAAATCTAAATCAAAAAGAGAGAGCCCTCTCTGGTTGCAGATTGGCTAGGATCTGCAGCTAAAAGATTGGTTAGTGGTTACCTCGACCCTATTCCCTTCTGGAGGCAAGGAACAACCTGAGTGAAAACATTATTGGCGACTCCGCTAGGGAATTCAACGACTTCCTGTTACTGTTATCTATCTTCTAGAGCTACAGATGGAAGGACTCAAGTGATCCAGCTAGCCTTTGAGACGCAAACTCCAAACTAGTTTTAGGCTTTAAACAGCTGTCCCAAAGATTAGATCAGTCTCCCTGTTTCAACATATTCAAAGGAAATCCCAAAGCCTCCTATATTTCAAAAAAGAGCTTCCTTCAAAATATTTTAAAAATTTGTAATTTTCCAAAACTTCCAGAAAATACCAAAAACAGATTTAGAAGCTGGCTCCAAAAAAGAAAACTCGTAACACCAGATCAAATCCAGATCCTAATCCTTCAACTATTTTTGAAAATCCTAACTTGATCTCTAAGTCCTTTAGGAGAAAAGAAAGTCTAGAATCTGTTGATTTAAACCTTGATATACTTCAGCAAAACCCTACAAAATCTGAGCTTACCACTCGGAAAGCAGCAGTCCTTTCTATCAACACTACAGTCTCTCCAAGCTCTTCATCCACACCTCAAAGTATTCTCTCAATTCCCCCATCCACCACTCGTATTTCCACTCCTGTCCCTGTTGTTCCAGCCATCTTATGCCTTCCTGCTGTCCCATTTATCCTTGTAAATATGGCAAACCGTTATGCTCCTTTGCAGTTTCCTGCCAATCTATGGGCTATGCCTCAAGACTACCAAAGAAAAATCACCTACTTTGATGGTGCTAGCTCCTATACAGCTCAACAAAACACCAAGAAAATGCAAGATTATTTTGAGAACTATGAAATTGATGATGATGATGTGAGAATGAAGATCTTTGTCCAAAGTCTAACTGGTAATGTGAGGACCTATTTTAGAGAAGTTGCTGCAAATTCTATAGCTAATCTGAAAGCCCTTTATCAATCCTTCTTAAACAAATGGGAAAAGAAGAAAGACCCTTTACACATTTTAACTGAATATGACAACTTGAAGAGGGGCCCACAAGAAACCGTTCAAGACTATTGTGTCAGGTTCAATAATGTCTATAGTGCCATTCCTCAGAACCTTAGACCTCCACCTGACCTAGCCTTGATCAAATTCCCTGATGGATTTGATTCTGATATGGCATACCAACTGAGGGAAAGAGCCCCATTAAGCTTAGAAGACATGCAGAATATAGCTGTTAGTGTAGAGGCAAACCTGATTGCTAAACGAATCCGGGCAAGAGCTGAAAGAAGAAAAACTTTCAAAGAATAGCCTTTTGCATTTGAGAAAAATCTAGATGCAATCATTAAAGGCATGGACAGACTTGGAGATAGAGTGGAAGCTATTGAAAGGAAATCATCCTGGGAAGGGAAACCAAGTAACACAAAAAGAAACCCAAACTTTAGAAAAAATCAAAACCCTAATGCTGGAAGGACTGGCCCGGATCAGAACATCAGACCTCCATTTCAAGAGAATTATGCTAAAGCCTCAACCTCTAGTGTGCCAACAGAGGACACCCAAATTAATCTAATGGGTTTAAACAGTGAGCAACAAATTTTCCTGACACAGGATGATCAAGAGGCTCATAATTTCAATCAATTTCAAACCAAGTCTGGAGAATCATTTGATTTCAAAGAAGGTTATGATGCAACGGTCTATGAGGTTCACAAACAATACAAACTAAGTTATAGAACAATAAATGTACCTGAACCTAGCAAACTGAAAGACACCAAACAACCCAAGTGAGCTAAGGATACTTCTCCCCTCATAGAACTCCCTGCTGCGACAGACCTCAACCCAAAAGAGCCCATCATAGAGGACATTTCAGACTTGCAGCCATCAAATCAGCAGCTATATTCTTCCTCCTTTCCAAAAGAAAGACTAAATAGATCTATTGTAGTAAATTCTAAAACAGATGCAGTTCCTCACAACATTGCTGATAAAGAAAAGAACATGGAAAACACAACAGAAAAGGAAAAGTATGTTGTCCATAATACAAGAATTCAAGTGGAACAAACCTTCAGCCTAGAAATAGAAATAGGCAAGATAAAAATAGCCATGCCACTACCAGAATTGGCTAAACATGAGGTTTACAGGGAAGAGATTAATAGGTCACTTCAAATATCAGAGATGCAGTCAATGTTCTAGATGACCAACTAGAACTGTTTTTTGGTCCTGAAGTCAATGGTAAAATAGTAGTTGGAGGAGTGACTCCATTCTATGTGAGCTTGAACAATCATGACAAAGTGCTACATAATGCAATGTTTGACTCAGGAGCTTCTCATAACCTGATGCCTAAATCTGTGATGGAAAAGCTAGACCTAGACATCACAAGGCCATATAAAGATTTGTTCTCATTTGATTCTAGCCAGGTCAGGTGTCTAGGCCTAACTAAAGACCTTTGTGTATCTTTAGGACAATATACAACCAAAACAATCTTGATGGATGTGGTGGTAGCCGATATCCCACCTAAATATGGCATGCTCTTATCTAGATCTTGGGGTGCAAAACTCCAAGGATCTTTGCAACTAGATATGTCATATGCCACCATTTCAGTCTTCGGCCACCCAAAGAGATTGTACTGGGAAACGCTGATGAAATATGTGGTTAGCAGTCAAGAGAAACCGAAAACTTCCCCATCTATTCTATACATTCCGATATGGATTCATTCATCTTATACAATGTTGAGATGTGTCCCAAAACTAATACCAAAATGCAAGAAACAGCACATACAACAAGAATAAATGAACAATCCAGTGCCCAAGATCAAAAAATTGTTGATGTGATTGATGTAACAAGTGAACAAGACATACCATATGAGCTACAAAATTCAAACCTACTGCCCACTAAGCAAGTTCCCAAAACTCTTGAGGCTAGTGGTGATCAAGAAATCTTATGGTACTTAGAGTTGGATGGATCAGTGAACAAATTGGGAGCAGGGGCAGGGATTTGGATACACAACATGCAAGATGACCATGCTCAAGGTCATGCATATAGGCTAAACTTCAAATGCACGAACAATATGGCCGAATATGAAGCCCTTCTACTGGGACTTAAAGTGATTAGAAGTCTAGGGGTGACCAAGATTTCAATTCTAGGGGACTCAGATTTGATAATACAACATATGAAGGGAAAATTTGTTACAACGATCCTAGGCTAAGAGCTTACAGGGGTGCAGCCATTGAGATACTGAACACCTTCTTAGAATCTCAGCTCACCAAAATTCCAAGAAAACACAATTTACATCACATAGTTTGGCAACCTTTGCCAGCACTTGCAAGCTGCCATTCGAGCCCAATCATCACTTTACTGCCGAGATTAAACATAGACCAGTTGTCCCGGATAATGTGAAAAATTGGCAAGTAATTGAAAATGATACCCAAATCAATAATTTCCTCACTTTAAAAGAAGAATTCTCAAGTACAAACATAGACACAAGCATTATTGATGATCAATAGGAAATAGACAAAATGGAGCAAAATATATCAGCTGAAACAACAAATTTGATTTTGCATCCAACAACTTTTAATAACCAAAATCTACAAGAGCTGAAACAAATGGATTTTGATGAAATGACTGAGGGAGAATTCGAAGTAATTGAACTAAAGGATAATGTTCTGCCCATAGGCCTAACTCCTTTGGAGGATATATTTGACTCAAATGATATTCCAAGAAAGCCAAAAATGCAACCATTAAATGCAGAAATTGAGGACTGCAACATTGGAACCACAGAAAATCCCAAAATGGTAAAACTCTCCAAAACATTGCCTCTTGACCAAAAGCTGAAATACATTAAGTTGTTTACAGAGTTCCAAGATGTCTTTGCATGGAGCTATGAGGACCTCAAATCCTATGACACTTCTATTATCCAACATACAATACCCTTGAAAGAAAATCAGAAACCTTTTAAACAAAAACTGAGAAGGATTAATCCAATCCTCCTTCCCCTTATTGAAAAGGAAGTTAAAAGAATGTATCAGGCTGGAATAATTGCACCTATTAGGTTTTCAGAATGGATTTCAAATTTAGTGCCCACTAGGAAGAAAACTAGAGAGATAAGGCTCTGTGTTGACCTGAGAAATTTGAATAAAGTCTCTCTCAAAGACCACTACCCCTTACCTAAGATGGATCACATTTTACAAAGGGTAGTGGGTGCTTCAAGAATCTCATTGTTAGATGGATTCTCAGGATTCAATCAAATCTTAGTTCACCCAGATGACCAAGACAAAATTGCCTTTACAACACCCTGGGGAACCTTTAAATATGTAAAGATACCTTTTTCACTCAAAAATGCAGGGGCCACATTTCAGAGAGCAATGGACATAGCCTTTGCTAAAGAGATCCATGATTCTTTAGTCATATACCTTGATGATCTCACTGCTTTTTCAAAATCAGACCAAGAACATCTAGATCATTTGAGGCAAGTGTTCCCAATTTGCAGAAAGTACGACATATCATTGAACCCAAAGAAATCATTGTTTGGCCTGGAAGAAGGCAAACTCCTAGGTCACATAATTTCTAAAGATGGAATAAGAATTGATCCAAATAGAATACAAGCTCTTTTCCAAGTCCCTCACCCAAGAAACATCAAGGAATTACAAGCCTTTCTAGGGAAAATCAATTTCCTAAGAAGATTCATTCCCAATTTTGTCAAGCTAATTAGACTGTTGAATAATATGTTGAAGAAAGATTCTAAAGTCAAATGGACAATAGAAGCTAAACAAGCCTTTGAGGAAATCAAAATAGCTTTAACAAGAACACCTGTTCTCAAAAGCCCCAAGTTTGATAGAGATTTCATAATCTTTTCCTTTGCATCTGAGCATACTATTGTTGTTGTCCTATTACAAAAAGATGACTTAGGATGTGAGAAGCCCATTACTTTCTTCAGCAAAGCACTTAGAGATGCTCCACTCAAATATCAAATCATGGAGAAGCAAGCCTATGCTCTTGTAAAGGCCATCAAGGATTTCAGAATTTATATCTTGTACTCTCATGTGATTGCCTATGTTCCAAATGCGGTGGTCAAAGATATTCTAACTCAAGAAGGAATTGAAGTAAAAGGGGCAAACGGATAGCCAACATTTTAGAGTATGACATTGAAATTAAGCCAACAAAACTCATAAAAGGACAAGGGTTAGCTAAATTAATGACTGAAACCAACTTCCAAGCCCTTGACATCAATGAATTGGATGATGAACAGGAGATGGTAACTCCACAGATCAATCAAGCCTTTTTACAATCACCTTGGTATACTGACATAGGTTTTGTATTGTTAAACCTGCAAGCTCCTCCAGGGTTATCCAGGACTAAAAAACGATTCTTGAAAATGAAAGCTTCAAAGTTTTGTATTATAGACAATGTTTTATTTTGGAAGAATCATGAATGTATTTTTCTCAATTGCCTAATTTAGGATGAAAGCGACAAAATACTCAAGGAATTTCATGCAAGGGACTGTGGATGACACTTATATTGGAATCTACAGATGATAAAATTTTAAGAGCTAGTTTTTATTGGACCCCCCTGTTCGCTGATGTGAGAAAATTTGTAGTTTCTTGCCATAAATGCCAGATCTTTGAAGGCAAAAGAAAGTTGTTGCCCTTACCTCTCAAACCCATTTCAACTGAAAGGCCTTTTCAACAATGGGGTTTAGATTTCATTGGAGAAATTCATCCTTCCTCTTCTGGACAACACAAGTGGATTTTAACTGCCACAGAATACTTTACCAAATGGATAGAAGCTATCCCTTCTAGGAAAACCAATGACTCAATCATCATGCAACTCTTAGAAACCAATATTCTGTCTAGATTTGGCTTTCCTGAGATGATTATTACAGACAATGATGTTCCCTTTAAGTCCAAAAGAATCATCAATTTTTGCCATAAGTACCACGTTACCTTAGGCCATTCCACAGCCTATTACCCTCAAGGTAATGGTATAGCTGAATCATCCAATAAAAGCCTGATCAACATCATCAAAAAGGTGTTGGAGGAGAATAAAAAGAATTGGCATAAAAAATTGGTAAATGCACTGTGGGCAGACAGATTGACCACCAAAAGATCTATTGGAACCAGCCCATATGAATTAGTTTATGGCATGGAGGTTGTGTTCCCCTCATCCTTGGGAATCCTTGTAATCAAATTGTTGAAAGAGTTACAAGCAGAACCCAATGGAATGCAAAGGAGAATCAATCAAACTATTCACCTGCAACAAACTAGAGAGGAAGCATATCAGAGAACTCAGGTTCTGCAAGATAGACTCAAGAAGATTTTTGACAAAAGAACAAAAGCTGAAGATTTCTTCATAGGAGACAAAGTGCTGAAATGGGATTCTAGAAGGGAAGACAAAGGAAAACATGACAAATTTGATTTGCTATGGAAAGGCCCTTTTGTCATTCAGACTATGCAAGGAAATAACACCTATTTTTTGGGGAGTTTGGATAGTACAAAAGCTGAGGAAGGCCCAATCAATGGGTGAATGCTTAAGCATTACTTTGATCCTCTTTGTTAACAGAACAAGATTGTATTTTGTACATAAAAAGTGTTTATTTTAGCAGTTTATTTCAGCAGTAGGATAGGAGATAAGGTGCAACAAATTTTGAGGAAATAGCTAACAGTTATAACACCCTTGGTATATATTTTGAGTTTACCATAAACAAGCAAGAAAGAACTTGGGAAATATAGAGGTGATGGCAAATATTCTGACCAACCATCAAAAACAGAGCTGCAGTTCGGTTAAGATCATCTTATGAGAAATGCATCTATGCCAAAATAATCCAGTTGGTTAGCTTGCAGCAAAGGGAAGCTTTAAATCACAGCAAGAATTGAGACTAAGGCCATCTGACTTGCTGTTCTTGGCTTTTCTCTTGGAAAATCCATCCCCCAGTGGAGCCACTGTTAGGTTCCTATACCAATAGGTGTCATTTTTCATGACTGACTGTGGAAATGACAAATATGATCATCCTTTCCATGTTGCAAAGGTTCCATATTATCAAAAAATCAAAAATTCAAGAAGAAGAGAAACAAAAGCACCCCCAAAGAAGGACCATGGAAGTGGCTTGTCAAAATGCTACTACTGTACTACATGTTCCATAGCAAGTTCAGAATGTGCAATCACTGACTTTCTCACAATTGATGAATAGCCAGACAGTTCAACCCTGGCTAGATCATGTTTAAATTTCTTGTTTTAGAATAGAGAAGAAGGTCTATTCAAATAGTTCAAGCTTGGCAGATCACTAGACAGGTAGAGAAGCAAAGGGCCCAACTGCTCAATCTGAGCCCTTGGAAGAGATAAAGATAGATTTATGTGGGAGGGCAGCCAAAAGAAAAGAGGAAAAGCAGGGTTTGCTAGTTCAAATGCACCAAATCAAAATGAAGAAAAAATGTTAGGAATTGTAGAATGGGTAAGTAGATTGAAGTTGCAGAAACGGCTCTATCAGCAGTGTCATCTTTTTGAATATGATCTATTTCATGGATATCTCAAGTTCCATGGAAAAGGTGTGATCAGATGTTGCATGTCTAACTCCCCCCTCTCTCCCCTCACAATAATCATTCACTGACATCCCTCAAAGAGATTGCGATCTGCTCAAACTCTTAACGTCACTCCATTTCTATAAAAGCTTAAGTGAAACTTCAGATTTACTTAAAGGCTCAAAGCCACATTTCTTGTGTAAAGTTTTATTTCTCCCCACACCCCCAAGTCTAGGTGATCCAACTTCATGCACCTAGCATTTCCCCTCATATTCATATTAACATGTTAACCCTATTATCTAACTCCCACTTATATTTCCCTTCCCCTATTTTATACAAAAATACATGAAAAACCCAAAAAATGTATAATATCCCTACCTTTGGAAACTATAGCCATATAGCAAAAGTTTCGGGAATTATAACATTTAGCAGAAACATATAATAACCCTCCGCGTCATTGGAATTTATTTAACCCCCTGTTAAATAAATAACCACCCCGAACCCGCCCACATAAACCACGTTATAACCTTATGCGCATAATTAAATTGGATTTTAATTAACATTTGGTTAATTGAATAACCAAACCCCGATAACCCAAAGTTTTCAACCCCCGCAAAACATTATAAAACGTTAAATCTTTTGGGTGGGCCCCCTGCGCCATATCTTACCATTAAGTCCCCTTCCCGTCAACCTTTGGATTGCACCCTCCATATCCAATGGCTCACATCAATATCGGAGGTGCCCCGATGTTCGGACGTTAGTACTGATAGAAGGCGGTATTCTCGCCATACCCGGGGACACCCGTCACTTTTCTATTGCATCAGGCCCGCTTTGACACAAACCACCCCCATACCAAAAACGGTCTGATGAAAACCATAAACCGCCGTCTAGTCCCGCTGCCCGCGACATCATCACGTCAGCACCACGCTAGCACCCGCGCTACTGTTCATCCACCGTGTCCACCATGTCATCCGTCCACGTCATCTGCCACGTCACCTTCCGTACTCCGCTACTGGACAAAATTTACGTCATGCTGACATCATCCCCAAAAAGCGCCAAAAGCTTGAAAAAGCCCAAAATTTAGTTAAAAAGCGTGAAAGTGATAGTTTTTTGTTTATTGTTAGTGCATTGTGTTGTGGAAACTCTGCATGCACCTTACGTTCAATTCATCACCACAACTCCAGTCCACCACCCAGGCAATTTCATGCTATAAACCTGGCCCCTTCAGCTCAGTCTGCAACCACCGTTCGCTCCAGTCACCTGTAAAATAGGTATTTACCCAATAATTCGCCCGTAAACCCCTGTTTTTCCAAAATTCTTTGTTAAACTCACCTCAAGAGCTAAATTCAAGTAAATATACGCTATTGCCTGCAAAATCCTGTTTTCCTCTGCAAATTTCCCATTAAGTTGAAAATCGAGCTCATCTCCGCCTGTAAAATAACCAAAAAACACTTGTAAGAGGAGCGCTCTTCCCCTACTTTTTCCAACCTCCCTAGCCAATTCTGCAAACTCTGTTGTGACTGTGAATTTCACCCAAGGCAGCAATATCTACAAGTATAGCTCAGTCTGTAATTTCCTGTGGAAAACCAAAACCACTGCTCTATTGTCAGTTACTCTAGAAAACTTTAACTTCAAGTTAAAGGTCACGTAACAAACTAAAAATGGAGGCTCCAATGGCCCTGAACATTGCAACCTTGAAGGCACCACATAAGGAGCTGGAATGGATACCTCTTGCTGACAAACACTTCGAGATTAAGGATATGATGGGTCTCAAACCTCACCTACAAACCTTTTGTGAAATTAGAAATAGTCACAGAAACAAAACTAATGTCTTGGGAATTTGGGAATCCAATATGCCTATCTATTACCTCCCTTCAGTGAATGTGCTCCCTGATTTCATCCATTTATGATGTGGAAACTATGATCCCACACAAAGAGCAATCATGACTCCATCTGGATCTGTACTCTTCTATATTACTCCTCAGTCTATAAATGAGATGTTGAACTTCGAGCCAACCTAGCCTCTGGTTCCTCTCACCATGAAACTTTTGCTTGATTAGGGTGCCAAGCTGCCTAGCTCAGAGATAACAAGAATTGGTTAGTTGTTCATGCTACCAAAGTGCCAGCCCGATCATCCTCCTCCTTATTACCAAGTCTAGTTCAATGAGGCAGGGAAACTCCTAATTGACATGATATCCTACATTCTAGGATGCAAAACTAGTGAGTATGTTGATGAAACTGGGCTAGTACTGATGTCCATATTTACTCCAGGACAGCCCCCTACTATCAAGTATGACCATGACACCTTCATAGAAAATAAAATCCATGAGCAATTCATGATTTTGGAGCGAGAAAGAGTGTTCAAATATACATCTTATATATATCATCTACTACTCTACTATCATCCTGATAGTTTCCAAGTTCCTCTTAAAAGACTAGACTCCAAAGGAGAGAGGAGGTCTGTCATTTTCTGGACCTCAGTTTTCCATGAAGTTCACCTTTCCCCTCATAGATATTGTGAGTTCATTGACCTGTTCATATACCCAGCCACTTCCCTGTTGATGATGACTCCTCCTAGCAGGCACTCTGCTGAAATACAGAGGATTTTACATCTCTCAAAGGGATACACATTGGTGACTGGTATTTTTACCAAAACCACACAGTGATCATGATTTATGGCTGTCAGTTATCCCCTTACAAGCTGCCGAAGTATGTCCCCATGAGACTCTTTTCCCTGGAATACTTCAAGCAATTTAGTAGTGTAGATTTGACTCATTTCCATGGTACTAGAAAAAAAGCACACCTCAAGATAAGACATGAATTGGGCCCTTTTGTCTTCAATAAGAGGGAAGAAGCCTGGGATGACGTAGAAATGATACTAAGAGATGAACTTATACTAAAACAAAATCTTTATTGGGCACCATATGACCCTGAACAATTCATAAGCTTTAGAAGAGTCAAAAACAAGCTTGCAGGATATGTGCACCAAAGAATCCCTCAAATTGAACAATATGCTAATCGACAGGAATGGGTAGAGGGTACACTAGTTGAAGAACATATTGCAGAAGAGAGATTAGAAAAAGAAATGAAAGACTTTGAGAAGACAATTGACCTAGATTCTTTTGGACAGGTCCCTTTCACACTGCCACAACACATTGGGACGAGCACATCATCTGCCACACCTTCACAACAACCTGCGCAAGGGACTACTCCACCTGCAAGAAAAGGCAAAGAAGTACAGCATTCAGAGCAGCAAAATACAATGGCAGATTAGCCAGCTACACCCCAGGAAAAGGGTCAAGAGCAAGGCCCTTCAACACAAGCAAAGGCAATAGAGATCCCTGTGTTGCAAACTCCTCTTAATGAGGAAAGAGCTAAAAAAAGTGACAAACCATAAGAGACACCCACAGGGGCATCCACAGAATAGCAAGGGGAGAAGAAGAAAAGGTTGAACCCCTACTCTGAAGAACAATTTACATAGGAGACAACAGGAAACCTAAGGGGTGAGGGAACATCTGAACAGCAGATTCCTCCATTTTTGGTACTAGCTCATTTCAGCAGCAGCAAGAGAGACTGCCTGGTGTGGAGGTTACATCCACCAAGCAACAGAGCAAGCAAGGCTCGGACATCAAGAGAGCATTCACTGAAATCAAGGCCAAGAATGAACCAGTAAGGTTTTAGTTATATAACCAATTGTTAAGAATGGCTCCCACCAATCAACAAAGGCTAATGGTAGCCTATGATATTCAAGCAGGGAAGATGACCCTTAGTCACTTTAGGCCCACCACACAGTAGCCACAGTCAGCTGTTGATTATATCAGGACCAATCTAGAAGTTCTTGTTAAGGACATCCACCCAATGGACCAGATTGAGTTACACAAATGAGCCGGAGAAATGGTATACTTTACCTTGGTAGATAAAACATTACTGGCTCATAAACTGCAGAACTCATTGTACAACACTTTTGCCCAATTGGAGCTGGAAAAGGCCTCCTCATTAGCTAAGGATAATAGAATTAAATTCTTGGAAGATATTATCATGGAATTGGGACATGATCCCAAGGATCCCAAGGGCACACAGGCCTTAATAAGAAAGAAAGAGGAAGACATAGCAGCCCTCAGAAGACAAATTAAGTTGCCAGCTACAATGCACCCTCAGACCACAGAGGTGGGACAACAAAGAGAAGAGGAGGATGTGGTAAGTTTGTTAATGAGGATGAATTAAAGATTGTTGGATACAGAGAAAGCCTTAGAGACAGCACTACAAGGAAAACAGGAGGATTTGGCCTCTCAGCCAGCTTAAACAACTCCAACTCTTACAGTTCCTCCTCCTACAATCACCATAGCAGCCCCTCCCACTGATCCAGCATCAACAGCAGGTACCTTGACTTCAGCAACAACTACAACAACAACAGGACAAGATGCCATCTTGAGCATGGAAGAGATGATGAAAGAAATAAAGGCTTTGGAAATCCAAATGGCAGAATTAAAAGAAGCAAAGGAAAAACTGGCCAAGATTGAGGTAAATTATGACAAATCAAAAATGGTTGTGGCTGAGAAGACAAGAGAAGTGAAGGCCTTGGAGAATAAAATAAAAGCCTTGGAAAAGGACCTCACTCTGCATAAAACTCTAACAGAAATCAAAACTATTTTGTGGGATAAGATTGGCCAGTCTATTGCTGATCAATGGACAACAATACAGACAATTTTTGACCAGATGGAATTGATAGGGCTAGCTTAATACGAGACTCAAAAGGCCACAACATTATTGGCAAACAAGCCTGAGCAAGCCAATCAATTGATTCATTTTTTGAATACTCATACGAGTGAGAAATTAGCATCTCTATATATTCACAATAGGACAGATACTATTTTGAGAGTCA
Organism: Pinus taeda; assembly: GCA_000404065.3. Classification (NCBI taxonomy): domain Eukaryota; kingdom Viridiplantae; phylum Streptophyta; class Pinopsida; order Pinales; family Pinaceae; genus Pinus; species Pinus taeda. Next base: position 85,924 of record APFE030534566.1, on the reverse strand, counting down.
AGAAGGTGTTGACCATGAGGAATTTTGTACAGACTATAGAAAGAAAGTGTCAAGAAATGCAGACAGAGGTAAATGCCTTCAGATAGAAATTTGCAGTATTACAGAGCAAAGGTTTTCCCAGCTTATTCACTAGCAATGGCAGGCTGTTAAAACATGAACAATATGCTCACAGGCTAAATACCTATGTTACCAATCAAATTACAGCATCATCAAGCAGTTCAGAAGAGACAGTGCCTCCCTCTGGACAAAGTTTATATGATAAATTGGAAAATTTGTTTTACATTGAGCATGAGATAGCACATCTCTTTGAAGTCTAGCCAAATTATTACAGGTATAGTGAAGCTGATGAGACATTGATTAAACTGAAAAAGCATTAATTACCAACGGATCAATGGTGGCAGAGCATGCTTGCGGTCTTGCCAAGGTAGTTTGATTCTCCTTTTTGTAAATTGTCTACATTACAAGTAAATGGCAATATATGGGTCTCCTATCAAAAAATCAAATCGACAAAGGATGGAATTCGCGCTAAAAGCATTCAAACAAACTCAGGCATAGGTGGCAAGTGACACCACATCAGGAATGAAAATCAGAGAAGCAGCCATCAATCGACTATTTGAGCTAAAAAGTCAACAATAACAGGACACCTAAGGCGACTAGTACAACATAGTTATTTCTTCATTCATTTCTACACGGTTTTCCATATCAGTTATTGCCCCTGCCAAAGTTGATGGATAAATCTATTACTTGATATTTTCCTACGGGATATTTTGTAAACTTTTTATAAATACCTTCTCAAGTTATGTATTGTTGTTGGCTGGTGAATATCATTCTGGACCTGCTTTGTAAGTTTTGAGAACTCTTCTGAAATAAAAATTGTTGGAATGTTGTGTTGGTGAACTGGCTGGTTATGGAATCAATGGTAGAAGAATATATTGCAGAATTCTCGTGGTAATACATGGATCAATAATTCTTCTTTACTCTTATGTTACGGTATCTGTATTTTATTTATCATCTAAATATCATGCTCTAAGTTACAAGAAAAAGGATAACCTAGAATTTACTTTGTTGTACTCTGTGTTCAATTCCTGTAATTTTTTATGTTTTCCACAGGACTAGCATAGGAAAGAATTCTTGACTACTCTTGCCTCCCTAGTTCTTCCACTCTAAATATCATCAAGGAATTCTTAACTGCTCCCTGATAATGTTTACACAATTTCACTTTGTTAACATAATGAAAGATTATTGATTGCCTTTCATTCCTTGACTTCATTTCATCTTAGTTCAGCTTGAAAGTTGTTCTGTGTTTAATTATCTTGCTCTGTAGTCTTCCTATTGCCAAAGGAACCATACCATAGGTTTATTTCCATTAGACTCCATCAACTCAATGGTCTGAACTTCTCACAAGTTATAGCCTTGTTCTACTTAATGTCTCTTCCAAACACCAAACAAAACTTGTGCTTCATAACTAGCCTAACATATAATCAAACAAATCTAAATCACAAAGAGAGAGCCCTCACTGGTTGCAATTTGGCTAGGATATGCAGCTAAAAGATTGGTTAGTGGTTACCTCAGTCGTATTCCTTTCTGGAGGCAGGGAACAACCTAAGTGATAACATTATTAGAGACTCCGCTGGGGAATTCAACGACTGTCTGTTACTGTTCTTTATTTTCTAGAGCTACAGGTGGAAAGAGTCAAGTGATCCAGCTAGCCTTTGAGACTCAACCTCCAAACTAGTTTTAGGCTTTAAACAGTTGTCCCAAAGATTAGATCAGTCTCCCTATTTCAACATATTCAAAGAAAAGCCCAAAGCCTCCTATATTTCAAAAAAGAGCTTCCTTCAAAATATTGTCGAAATTTGTAATTTTCCAAAACTTCCAGAAAATACCAAAAACAAATTTAGAAGCTGGCTCCAAAAAAGAAAACTCGTTACACCAGATCAAATCTAGATCCTAATCCTCCAGCTATTTTTGAAAATCCTAAATTGATCTCTAAGACCTTTAGGAGACAAGAAAGTCTAGAATCTGCTGATTTAAGCCTTGATATACTTCAGCAAAACCCTGCAAAATCTGAGCTTACCCTTGGGAAAGCGGCAATACTTTCTGTCAACACTATATTCTCTCCAAGCTCTTCATCAACACCTCAAAGTATTCTCTCCACTCCCCCATCCACCACTGATATTTCCACTCATGTCCCCGTTGTTCCAACCATCTTATTCCTTCCTGATGTCCCATTTATCCCTGTAAATATGGAAAACCGTTATGCTCCTTTGTAGTTTCCTGCCAATCCAGGGGCTATGCCTCAAGACTACCAAAGAAAAATCACCTACTTTGATGGTACTGGATCCTATACAGCTCAACAACACACCAAGAAAATGCAATATTATTCTGAGAACTATGAAATTGATGATGATGATGTGAGAATGAAGATCTTTGTCCAAAGTCTAACTCGTGATGTGAGGACTTGGTTGAGAGCACTTGCTGCAAATTCTATAGCTAATCCTAAATCCCTTTATCAATCCTTATTAAATAGATGGGAAAAGAAGAAAGACCCTTTACACATTTTATCTTAATATGAAAACTTGAAGAGGGGCCCACAAGAAACTGTTCAAGACTATTGCGTCAGGTTCAATAATTTCTATAGTGCCATTCCTCATAACCTTATATCTCCACCTGACCTAGCCTTGATCAAATTCCCTGATGGATTTGATTCTGATATGGCATACCAGCTGAGGGAAAGAGCCCCATTAAGCTTAGCAGACATGTAGAATATAGTTGTTAGTGTAGAGGCAAACCTGATTGCTAAATGAAACCGGGCAAGAGTTGAAAGAAGAACAACTTTCAAAGAAGAGCCTTCTACATTTGAGCAAAAGCTAGATGTAATCATTAAAGGTATGGACAGACTTGGAGATAGAGTGGAAACTATTGAAAGGAAATAATCCTGGGAAGGGCAACCAAGTAACACAACAAGAAACCCAAACTTTAGAAAAAATCAAAACCCTAATGCTGGAAGCATTGGCCCTGATCAGAACATCAGACGTCCATTTCAAGAGAATTATGTTGAAGCCTCAACCTCTAGTGAGCCAACAGAGGGCATCCAAATTAATCTAATGGGTTTAAACAGTCAGCAACAAATTTTCCTGACACGGGATGATCAAGAGGCTCATAATTTCAATCAATTTCAAACCAAGTATGGAGAATCATTTGATTTCAAAGAAGGCCATGATGTAGTGGTCTATGAGGTTCATAAACAATACAAATTAGGAAGTAGAACAATAAATGTACCTGAACCTAGCAAACTGAAAGATACCAAACAACCCAAGAGAGCTAAGGATACTTCTCCCCTCACAGAACTCCCTGCTAAGACAGACCTCAACCCAAAAGAGCCCATCATAGAGGACATTTCAGACTTGCAGCCATCAAATAATCAGCCATCTTCTTCCTCCTTTCGAAAAGAAAGTATAAATAAATCTGCTGTAGTAAATTCTAAAACAGATGCAGTTCCTCACAGCATTGCTGATAAAGAAAAGAGCATGGAAAACACAACAGAAAAGGAAAAGTACGTTGTCCACAATAGAAGAATTCAAGTGGAAAAACACTTCAACCTAGAAACAGAAATAGGCAAGATAAAAATAGCCATGCCACTGTCAGAATTGGCTAAATATGAGGTTTACAGGGAAGAGATTAATAGGTCACTTCAAATATCAGAGACTAGGGATGCAGTCAATTTTCTAGATGACCAACTAGAACTGTTTTTTGGTCCTGAAGTCAATGGTAAAATAGTAGATGGAGGAGTGCCTCCATTCTATGTGAGCTTGAACATTCATGAAAAAGTGCTACATACTGCAATGTTTGACTCGGGAGCTTCTCATAACCTGATGCCTAAATCTGTGATGGAAAAGCTAGACCTAGACATCACAAGGCCATATAGAGACCTGTTCTCATTTGATTCCAGCCCGGTCAGGTGTCTAGGCCTAATTAAAGACCTTTGTGTATCTTTAGTACAATATCTAGCCAAAACAATCTTGATGGATGTGGTGGTAGCCAATATCCCACCTAAATATGGCATGCTCTTATCCAGATCTTCGGGTACAAAACTCCAAGGACCTTTGCAACTAGATATGTCATATGACACCATTTCAGTCTTCGGCAACCCAAAGAGATTGTACTGGGAAGCAATGATGAAATATGTGGTTAGCATTCAAGAGAAACCCCAAAACTTACCCATCTATTCTATACATTCCGATATGGATTCATTCATCTTATACAATGCTGAGATGTGTCCCAAAACTGATACCAAACTCCTAGAAACAACACAAACAACAAGCATAAATGAACAATCCAGTGCCCATGATAAAAAAATTGTTGATGCCATTGATGTAACAAGTGAAAAATACATACCATATGAGATACAAAATTCAAACCTATTGCCCACTGAGCAAGTTCCCAAAACTCCTGAGACTAGTGGTGATCAAGAAATCTTATGGTACTTAGAGTTGGATGGATCAGTGAACAAATTGGGAGTAGGGGTAGGGATTTGGATACACAAAATGCAAGATCACCATGCTCAAGGTCATGCATATAGGCTAAAATTCAAATGAACGAACAATATGGCCGAATATGAAGCCCTTCTACTGGGACTTAAAGTGATTAAAAGTCTAGGGGTGACCAAGATTTCAATTCTAGGGGACTCAGATTTGATAATACAAAAGATGAAGGGAAAATTTGTTACAAATGATCCTAGGATAAGAGCTTATAGGGGTGCAGCCATTGAGATACTGAACACCTTCTTAGAATATCAACTCACCAAAACTCCAAGAAAACACAATTTACATGCACATAGTCTGGCAACCTTTGCCAGCACTTGCAAGCTGCCATTCGAGCCCAATCATCACTTTACTGCTGAGATTAAACATAGACCTAGTGTCCCGGATAATGTGAAAAATTGGAAAGTATTTGAAAACTATACCCAAATCAATAATTTCCTCACTTTAAAAGAAGAATTCTCAAGTAAAAACATAGACACAAGCACTATTGATGATCAACAACAAATAGACAAAATGGAGCAAAATATATCAGTTGAAACAACAAATTTGATTTTGCATCCAACAACTTTTAATAACCAAAATCTGCAAGAGCTGAAACAAATGGATTTTGATGAAATGATTGAGGGAGAATCTGAAGTAATTTAACTAAAGGATAATGTTCTGCCCATAGGCCTAACTCCTTTGGAGGATATATTTGACTCAAATGATATTCCAAGAAAGCCAAAAATACAACCATTAAATGTAGAAATTGAGGACTGCAACATTGGAACCACAGAAAATCCCAAAATGGTAAAAATCTCCAAAACATTGCCTCCTGACCAAAAGCTGAAATACATTAAGTTGTTTACAGAGTTCCAAGATGTCTTTGCATGGAGCTATGAGGGCCTCAATTCCTATGACACTTATGTTATCCAACATACAATACCCTTGAAAGAAAATCAAAAACCTTTTAAACAAAAACTGAGAAGGATTAATCCAGTCCTCCTTCCCCTTATTGAAAAGGAAGTTAAAAGAATGTATCATGCTAGAATAATTGCACCTATTAGGTTTTCAGAATGGATTTCACATCTAGTGTCCACTAGGAAGAAAACTTGAGAGATAAGGCCTTGTGTTCACCTGAGAAATTTGAATAAAGTCTCTCTCAAAGACCACTACCCCTTACGCAAGATGGATCACATTTTACAAAGGGTAGTGGGTGCTTCAAGGATCTCATTGTTAGATGGATTTTCAGGATTCAATCAGATCTTAGTTCACCCAGATGACCAAGATAAAACTGCCTTTGCAACACCCTCGGGAACCTTTAAATATGTAAAGATTCCTTTTGGATTCAAAAATGCAGGGGGCACATTTCAGAGAGAAATGGACATAGCCTTTCCTAAAGAGATCTATGATTTTTTAGTCATATACCTTGATGATCTCACTACTTTTTCAAAATCAGACCAAGAACATCTAGATCATTTGAGGCAAGTGTTCCCAATTTGCAGAAAGTACGGCATATCATTGAAACCAAAGAAATCATTGTTTGGCCTAGAAGAAGGAAAACTCCTAGGTCACATAATTTCTAAAGATGGAATAAGAATTGATCCAGACAGAATACAAGTTGTTCCCCAAGTCCCTCACCCAAGAAACATCAAGGAATTACAAGCCTTTCTAGGGAAAATAAATTTCCTAAGAAGATTCATTCCCAATTTGGCCAAGCTAATTAGACTGTTGAATAATATGCTGAAGAAAGATTCTAAAGTCAAATGGACAATAGAAGCTAAACAAGCCTTTGAGGAAATCAAAATAGCTTTAACAAGAACACATGTTCTCACAATCCCCAAGTTTGATAGAGATTTCATAATCTTTTCCTATGCATCTGAGCATACTATTGCTTTTGTCCTATTACAAAAAGATGACCTAGGATGTGAGAAGCCCATTGCTTTCTTCAGCAAAGCACTTAGAGATGCTCCACTCAAATATCAAATCATGGAGAAGCAAGCCTATGCTATTGTAAAGGCCATCAAGGATTTCAGAATTTATATCTTGTACTCTCATGTGATTGCCTATGTTCCAAATGCGGTGGTCAAAGATATTCTAACTCAAGAAGGAATTGAAGACAAAAGGGGCAAATGGATAGCCAACATTTAGAGTATGACATTGAAATTAAGCCAACAAAACTCATAAAAGGACAAGGGTTAGCTAAATTAATGACTGAAACCAACTTCCAAGCCCTTGACATCAATCAACTGGATAACGAACAGGAGATGGCGACTCCACAAATGAATCAAGACTTTTTACAATCACCTTGGTATACTGACATATGTTTTGTATTGTTAAACTGGCAAGGTCCTCCAGGGTTATCCAGGACTAAAAAGCGATTCTTGAAAATGAAAGATTCAAAGTTTTGTATTATAGACAATGTTTTATTTTGGAAGAATCATGAAGGTATTTTTCTCAATTGCCTAATTCAGGATGAAACTGACAAAATACTCAAGGAATTTCATGCAGGGGACTGTGGAGGACACTTATATTGGAAATCTACAATTGATAAAATTCTAAGAGTTGGTTTTTATTGGCCCTCCCTGTTTGCTGATGTGAGAAAATTTGTAGTTTCTTGCCATAAATGCCAGATCTTTGAAGGCAAAAGAAAGCTGCTGCCCTTACCTCTCAAACCCATTTCAACTGAAAGGCCTTTTCAACAATGGGGTTTAGATTTCATTGGAGAAATTCATCCTTCCTCTTCTGGACAACACAAGTGGATTTTAACTGCCACACACTACTTTACCAAATGGATAGAAGCTATCCCTTGTAGGCAAGTCAATAACTCAATCATCATCTAATTCTTAGAAACCAATATTTTGTCTATATTTGGTTGTCTAGAGAAGGTTATTACAGACATTGCTGTTGCCTTTAAGTCCAAAAGAATGATCAATTTTTGCCACAATTACCACATTACCTTAGGCCATTCCATAGCCTATTACCCTCAAGGTAATGGTCTAGCTGAATCATCCAATAAAAGCCTGATCAACATCATCAAAAAGGTCTTGGAGGAGAATAAAAAGAATTGGCATAAAAAATTGGTAAATGCACTGTGGGCAGACAGATTGACCACCAAAAGATCTATTGGAACCAACCCATATGAATTGGTTTATGGCATGGAGGTTGTGTTCCCCTCATCCCTGGGAATCCCTGTAATCAAATTGTTGCAAGAGTTACAAGCAGAACCCAATGGCATTCAAAGGAGAATCAATCAAAATATTCACTTGCAACAAACTAGAGAGGAATTATATGAGAGAACTCAGGTTCTGCAAGATAGACTCAAGAAGATTTTTGACAAAAGAACAAAAGTTGAAGATTTATTCATAGGAGACAAAGTGCTGAAATGGGATTCTAGAAGGGAAGATAAAGGAAAACATTGCAAATTTGATTTTCTCTTGAAAGGCCCTTTTGTCATTCAGACTGTGCAAGGAAATAAAACCTATGTTTTGAGGAGCTTGGACAGTACAGAAGTTGAGGAAGGCCTAATCAATGGGCGAATGCTCAAGCATTATTTTGATCCTCTTTGTCAACAGAATAAGATTGTATTTTGTACATAAAAAGTGTTTATTTTAGCAGTAGGATAGGAGATAAGGTACAGCAAATTTTGAGGAAATAGCCAACAGTTATACCACCCTTGGTATATCTTTTGAGTTTACCAAAAACAAGCAAGCAAGAACTTGGGAAATATAGAGGTGATGGCAAATATTCTGACCAACCATCAAAGACAGAGTTGTAGTTCGGTTCAGATCAGCTTATGACAAATCCATCTATGCCACAATAATCCAGTTGGTTAGCTTGCAGCAAAGGGAAGCTTTAAATCATAGCAAGAATTGAGACTAAGGCCATCTAACATGTCGTTCTTGGCTTTTCTCTTGGAAAAGTCATCCCCAAGTGGAGCCATTGTTAGGTTCGTACACCAATAGGTGTCATTTTTCATGATTGACTATGGAAATTCAAAATATGATCATCCTTTCCATGCTGCAAAGGTTCCATATATCAAAAAATCAAAAATTCAAGAAGAAGAGAAACAAAAGCAACCCCAAAGAAGGACCAGAGAAGTGGCTTGTCAAAATGCTACTACTGTACTACATGTTGCATAGCAAGTTCAGAATGTGTAATCATTGACTTTCTCACAATTGATGAATAGCCAGATAGTTCAACCCTGGCTAGATCATGTTTTAATTTCTTGTTTTAGAATAGAGAAGAAGGTCTGTTCAAACAGTTCAAGCTTGGCAGATCACTAGATAGGTAGAGAAGCAAAGGGGCCAATTGCTCAATCTGAGCCCTTGGAAGAGATAAGGATAGATTTAGGTGGGAGGGCAGCCAAAAGAAAAGAGGAAAAGTAGGGTTTGCTAGTTCAAATGCACTCAATCAAAATGAAGAAAAAATGTCAGGAATTATAGAATGGGTAAGTAGATTGAAGTTGTAGAAACAGGTCTATCAGTAGTGTCATGTTTTTGAATATGATCTATTTCATGGATATCTCAAGTGCCATGGCAAAGGTGTGATCAGATGTTGCATTTCTAACTCCCCCCTCTCTCCCCTCACAATAATCATTCACTAACATACCACAAAGAGATTGGGATCTGCTCAAACTCTTAACCTCACTCCATTTCTATAAAAGCTTAAGTGAAACTTCAGGTTTACTTAAAAGCTCAAAGCCACATTTCTTGTGTAAAGTTTTATTTCTCCCCACACCCCCAAGTATAGGTGATTCAACTTCATGCACCTAGCATTTCCCCTCATATTCATATTAACATGTTAACCCTATTATCTAACTCCCACTTATATTTCCCCTCCCCTATTTTATACAAAAATACATGAAAAACCCAAAAAAATGTATAATATCCCTACCTTTGGCAACTATAGCCATATAGGAAAAGTTTCAGGAATTATAACGTTTAACATAAACAAATAATAACCCTCCAAGTCATTGGAATTTATTTAACCCCCTTTTAAATAAATAACCACCCCTAACCTGCCCACATAAACCACGTTATAACCCTGTGCGCATAGTTAAAAGGGATTTTAATTAACATTCGGTTAATTGAATAATCATACCCCAATAACCCAAAGTTTTCAACCCCCGCAAAACATTATAAAACGTTAAATCTTTTGGGTGGGCCCCCTCCGCCATATCTTACCGTTAACTCCCCTTCCCGTCAACCGTTGGATTGCACCCTCCAGATCCAGCGGCTCACATCAATATCGGAGGAGCCCCGACGTCCGGACGTTACTACTCGATAGAAGGCAGTATTCTTGCTGTACCAGGGGACACCCATCACTTTTCTATTGCATCGGGCCCGCTCTGACACAAACCGCCCCCTACCAAATGTGATCTGATGAAAACCATAAACCGTCGTCTGGTCCCGTTGCCCGCGGCATCATCACGTCAGCACCACGCCAGAACCCGCGCTACTGTTCATCCGTCGTGTCTACCATGTCATCTGTCCACATCATCCACCACGTCACCTTCTGTACTCTGCTACCAGACAAAATTTACGTCATGATGATGTCAGCCCCAAAAAGCACCAAAAGCCCGAAAAAGCCCAAAATTTCGTTAAAAAGCATGAAAGTGATAGTTTTTTGTTTATTCTTAGTGCGTTGTGTTGGGGAGACTCTGCATGCACCTTACGCTCAATTCGTCACCACATCTCCAATTCGCCACCCAGGCGATTTCATGCTGCAAACTCGGCCCCTTCAGCTCAGTCTGCAACCACCGTTCTCTCCAGTCGCTTGTAAAACAGGTATTTACCCGATAATTCGCCTGTAAATCCCTATTTTTTGAAATTCTCTATTAAAATCACCTCAAGAGCTAAATTCAAGTAAAGATACGTTATTTCTTGCAAAATTCTATTTTCCTCTGCAAATTGCCCATTAAGTTGAAAATCAAGCTCATCTCCGCCTGTACAATCACCAAAAAACACTTGTAAGAGGAGCGCTCTTCCCCTGCTTTTTCCAACCTCCCAAGCCAATTCTGCAAACTCTGTTGTGACTGTGAATTTCAGCCAAGGCAGCAATCTCTACAAGTATAGCTCAGTTTGTGATTTCATGTGGAAAACCAAAACCACTGCTCTATTGTCTGTTACTCCAGAAAACTCTAACTTCAAGTTAGAGGTCACCTAACAAACTGAAAATGGAGGCTCCAGTGGCATTGAACATTGCACCCTTGAATGCACCACATAAGGAGTTGGAATGGATACCTCTTGATGACAAATACTTCCATATTAAGGATATGATGGGTCTCAAACCTCACCTACAAACCTTTTTTGAAATTAGAAATAGCCACAGAAACAACACTGATGTCCTGGGAATTTGGGAATCCAATATGCCTATCTATTATCTCCCTTCAGTGAATGTGCTCCCTGATTTCATCCATTTATGCTGTGCAAACTATGATCCCAGAAAAAGGGCAATCCTGACTCCATCTAGATCTATACTCTTCTATATTACTCCTAAGTCTATAAATGAGATGTTGACCTTCGAGCCAACCCAGCCTCTGGTTCCTCTCACCATGAAACTTTTGTTTGATCAAGGTGCCAAGCTGCCTAGTTCAGAGATAACAAGAATTGGTCAGTTGTTCATGCTACCAAAGTGCCAGCCTAATCATCCTCCTCCTTATCACCAAGTCAAGTTCAATGAGGTAGGGAAACTCCTAATTGACATGATATCCTACATTCTAGGATGCAAAACCAGTTAGTATGTTGATGAAACTGTGCTAGTACTGATGTCCATATTTACTCCAGGACAGCCCCCTACTGTCAAGTATGACTATGCCACCTTCATAGCAAATAACATCCATGAGAAATTCATGATTTTGGAGAGAGAAAGAGTGTTCAAATATACATCCTATATATATCATCTACTGTTGTACTATCATCCTGATAGTTTCCAAGCTCCTCTTAAAAGAGTAGACCCCAAAGGAGAGAGGAGGTCTGTCATTTTTTGGACCTCAGTTTTCCATGAAGTGCACCTTTCCCCTTATACATATTGTGAGTTCATTGACCTATTCATATAGCCAGCCACTTCCTTGTTGATGATGACTCCTCCTGGGAGGCTCTCTGCTGAAATGCAGAGGATTTTACATCTCTCAAACGGCTACACATTGGTGACTGGTATTTTTACCAAAACCACACAATGATCAGGATTTATGGCTGTCAGTTATCCCCTTACAAGTTGCCGAAGTATGTCCCCATGATACTCTTTACCCTGGAATACTTCAAGCAATTTAGTAGTGCAGATTTGACTCATTTCCATGGTACTAGAAAAAAAGCACATCTTAAGATAAGACATGAATTGGGCCCTTTGTCTTCAATAAGAGGGAAGAAGCCTGGGATGACGCAGACAAGATACTAAGAGATGAACTTATGCTAAAAGAAAGCTTTTATTGGGCACCATATGACCCTGAACATTTCATAAGATTTAGAAGAGTCAAAAACAAGATTGCAAGATATGTGCACCAAAGAATCCCTCAAATTGAACAATATGCTAATTGACAGGAATGGGTAGAGGGTACACTAGTTGAAGAACTTACTAAAGAAGAGAGATTAGAAAAAGAAATGAAAGACTTTGAGAAGACAATTGACCTGGATTCTTTTGGATAGGTCCCTTTCACACTGCCACAACACATTGGGATGAGCACATCATCTGCCACACCTTCACAACAACCTGCCCAAGGGACTACTCCACCTGCAGGAAAAGGCAAAGAAGTAGAGCATTCAGAGAACAAAATACAATGGCAGATCAGCCAGCTACAGCCCAGGAAAAGGGTCAAGAGCAAGGCCCTTCAACACAAGCAAAGGTAACATAGATCCCTGTGTTGCAAACTCCTCTTAATGAGGAAATAGCTAAAAAAAGGGACAGACCAGAAGAGACACCCACAGGGGCATCCACAGAACATCAAGGGGAGAAGAGGCAAAGGTTGAACCCCTACTCTGAAGAAGAATTTACAGAGGAGACAACAGGCAACCTAAGGGGTGAGGGAACATCTGAACAGCAGATTCCTCCATTTTTGGAAACATCTACTAGCTCATTTTAGCCAGAGCAAGAGAGACAACCTGGTGTGGAGGTTACATCCACCAAGCAACAGAGAAATCAAGGCTCTGACATCAAGAGAGAATTCACTAAAATCAAGGCTAGGAATGAACCAGTAAGGTTCGAGTTATATAACCAATTGTTAAGAATGGCTCCCACCAATAAACAAAGGCTAATGGCAGCCTATGATATTCAAGCAGGGAAGATGACCCTTAGTCACTTTAGGCCCACCACACAATAGCCACAGTCAGCTGCTGATTATATCAAGACCAATCTGGAAGTTCTTGCTAAAGACATCCGCCCAATGGACCAGATTGAGTTACACAAATAGGCCGGAGAAATGGTATACTCTACCTTGGTAGATAAAGCATTACTGGCTCATAAACTACAGAACTCATTGTACAACACTTCTGCCCAATTGGAGCTAGAAAAGGCCTCCTCATTAGCCAAGGATAATAGAATTAAATCCTTGGAAGAGATCATCATGGAATTGGGACATGATCCCAAGGATCCCAAGGGCGCACAGGCCTTAATAAGAAAGAAAGAGGAAGACATAGCAGCCCTTAGAAGATAACAGAAGCTGCTAGCTACAATGCACCCTCAAACCATAGAGGTGGCACAACAAAGAGAAGGGGAGGATGTGGTATGTTTGTTAATGAGGATGAATCAAAGACTGGTGGATACAGAGAAAGCCTTGGAGACAGCACTATAAGGAAATCAGGAGGAGTTGGCCTCTTAGCCAGCTCAAAGAGCTCCAACTCTTACAGTTCCTCCTGCTACAGTCACCATAGCAGTCCCTCCCACTGATCCAGCATCAACAGCAAGTACCTTGACTTCAGCAACAACTATAGCAGCAACAGGACAAGATGCCAGCTTGAGCATGGAAGAGATGATGAAATAAATAAAGGCTTTGGAAATCCAAATGGAAGAATTAAAAGAAGCAAAGGAAAAACTGGCCAAGATTGAGGTAAATTATGACAAATCAAAAATGGTTGTGGTTGAGAAGACAAGAGAAGTGAAGGCCTTGGAGAATAAAATAAAAGCCTTGGAAAAGGACCTCACTCTGCATAAAACTCTAACAGAAATCAAAACTATTTTGTGGGATAAGTTTGGCCAGTCTATTGTTGATCAATGGATAGCCATGCAAACTATTTTTGACCAGATGGAATTGATAGGGTTAGCTCAATACGAGACTATAAAGGCCACAACATTATTGGCAAACAAGCCTGAGCAAGCCATTCAATTGATTCATTTTTTGAATACTCATACTAGTGAGCAATTAGCATCTCTAGATATTCAGAACAGGACAGATACTATTTTGAGAGTCAAGAAGGTGTTGACCATGCGGAATTTTGTACAGACTATAGAAAGAAAGTGTCAAGAAATGCAGACAGAGGTAAATGCCTTCAGACAGAAATTTGCAGTATTACAGTCAAAGGTTTTCCCAGCTTCTTCACTAGTAATGGCAGGCTGTTAAAACATGAACAATATTCTCATAGGCTAAATAACTATGTTACCAATCAAATTACATCATCATCAAGCAGTTCAGAAGAGACAGTGCCTCCCTTTGGATAAAGTTTATATGATAAATTGGAAAATTTGTTTTACATTGAGCATGAGATAGCACATCTCTTTGAAGTCCAGCCAAATTATTACAAGTATACTGAAGCTTATGAGACATTTATTAAACTGAAAAAGCATCAATTACCAACAGATCAATGGTGGCAAAGCATGCTTGAGGTCTTTCCAAGGTAGTTTGATTCTCCTTTTTGTAAATTGTCTACATTACAAGTAAATGGCAATATATGGGTCTCCTATTAGAAAATCAAATGGACAAAGGATGGAATTCGCGCTAAAAGCGTTCAAACAAACTCAGGCACAGGTGGCAAGTGACAGCACATCAGGAATGAAAATCAGAGAAGCAGCCATCAACTGACTATCTGAGCCAAAAAGTCAGCAATAACAGGACACCTAAGGCGGCTAGTACAACATAGTTATTTCCTTATTCATTTCTGTGCAGTTTTCCATATCAGTTATTGCCCCTGCCAAAGTAGATGGATAAATTTATTACTTGATATTTTCCTACGGGATATTTTGTAAACTTTTTATAAATACCTTCTCAAGTTATTTATTGTTGTTGGCTGGTGAATAGCATTTTGGACCTGCTCTGTAAGTTTTGAGAACTCTTTTGAAATAAAAATTGCTGGAATGTTGTGTTGGTGAACTTGCTGGTTATGGAATCAATGGCAGAAGAATATATTGCAGAATTCTCGTGTTAATACATGGATCAATAAGTCTTCTTTACTTATGGTACGACATCTGTATTTTATTTATCATCTAAATATCATGCTCTAAGTTACAAGAAAAAAGGATAACCCAAAATTTACTTTGTTGTACTTTGTGTTTAATTCCTGTAATTTTTTTATGTTTTCCACAGGACTAGCATAGGCAAGAATTCTTGACTACTCCTGCCTCCCTAGTTCTTCCACTCTAAATATCATCAAGGAATTCTTAATTGCTCCTTGAGAATGTTTACACAATTTCCCTTTGTTAACATAATGAAAGATTCTTGATTGCCTTTCATTCCTTGACTTCATTTCATCTTAGTTCAGCTTGAAAATTGTTATGTGTTCAATTATCTTGCTATGTAGTCTTCCTATTGCCAAAGGAACCATACCCAGAGGTTTATTTCCATTAGAATCCATCAACCCAATGGTCTAAACTTCTCTCAAGTTACAACCTTGTTCTACTATTTTCCATCTTCCAAACACCAAACAAAACTTGTCCTTCATAACTAGCCTAAGATATGATCAAACAAATCTAAATCACAAAGAGAGAGCCCTCTCTGGTTACAGATTGGCTAGGATCTCCAGCTAAAAGATTGGTTAGTGGTTACCTCGGTCGTATTCCCTTCTAGAGGCAGGGAACAACCTGAGTGATAACATTATTGGCAACTCCACTGGGGAATTCAATGACTCTCTATTACTGTTGTCTATTTTCTAGAGCTACAGATGGAAAGACTCAAGTGATCTAGCTAACCTTTGAGACTCAACCTCCAAACTAGTTTTATTCTTTAAACAGTTGTCCCAAAGATTAGATCAGTCTCCCTGTTTCAACATATTCAAAGGAAAGCCCAAAGCCTCCTATATTTCAAAAAAACGTTTCCTTCAAAATATTGCAGAAATTTGTAATTTTCCAAAACTTCCAGAAAATACCAAAAATAGATTTAGAAGCTGGCTCCAAAAAAGAAAACTCGTTACACCAGATCAAATCCAGATCCTAATCCTCTAGCTGTTTTTGAAAATCCTAACTTGATCTCTAAGACATTTAGGAGACAAGAAAGTCTAGAATCTGCTTATTTAAACCTTTATATACTTCAGCAAAACCCTGCAAAATCTGAGCTTACCCTTGGGAAAGCAGTAGTCCTTTCTTTCAACACTACAGTCTCTCCAAGCTCTTCATCCACACCTCAAAGTATTCTCTCCACTCCCCCATCCACCACTCATATGTCCACTCCTGTCCCCATTGTTCCATCCATCTTATTCCTTCCTGCTGTCCCATTTATCCCTGTAAATATGGCGAACTGTTATGCTCCTTTGCAGTTGCCTGCCAATCCAGGGGCTATGCATCAAGAATACCAAAGAAAAATCACCTACTTTTATGGTACTGGCTCCTATACATCTCAACAACACACCAAGAAAATGCAAGATTATTTTGAGAACTATGAAATTGATGATGATGATGTGAGAATGAAGATCTTTGTCCAAAGTCTAACTAGTGATGTGAGGACCTGGTTTAGAGCACTTGCTGCAAATTATATAGCTAATCCAGAAGCCCTTTATTAATCCTTATTAAATAGATGGGAAAAGAAGAAAGACCATTTACACATTTTAACTAAATATGACAACTTGAAGAGGGGCCCACAAGAAACCGTTCAAGACTATTGTGTCAGGTTCAATAATGTCTATAGTGTCATTCCTCATAACCTTAGACCTCCACCTGACCTAGCCTTGATCAAATTTCCTGATGGATTTGATTCTCATATGGCACACCAGCTGAGGGAAAGAGCCCCATTAAGCTTAGCAGACATGCAAAATATAGTTGTTAGTGTAGAGGCAACCTTGATTGCTAAACGAAACTAGGCAAGAGTTGAAAGAAGAACAACTTTCAAAGAAGAGCCTTCTACATTTGAGCAAAAGCTAGATGCAATCATTAAAGGTATGGACAGACTTGGAGATAGAGTGGAAACTAAACAAGATACCAAACAACCCAAATTGATAGAGTGGAAAGGAAATCATCCCGGGAAGGGTAACCAAGTAACACAACAAGAAACCCAAACTTTAGAAAAACAAAACCCTAATGCTGGAAGGACTCGCCCTGTTCAGAACATCAAACCTCCATTTCAAGAGAATTACGTTGAAGCCTCAACCTCTAGTGATCCAACAAAGGACACCCAAATTAATCTAATGGGTTTAAACAGTGAGCAACAAATTTTCCTGACACAGGATGATCAAGAGGCTCATAATTTCAATCAATTTCAAACCAAGTCTGGATAATCATTTGATTTCAAAGAAGGTTATGATGCAGTGGTCTATGAGGTTCAAAAACAATACAAATTAAGAAGTAGAACAATAAATGTACCTGAACCTAGCAAACTTAAAGATACCAAACAACCCAAGAGACCTAAGGATACTTCTCCCCTCACAGAACTCCCTGCTGAGACAGACCTCAACCCAAAAGAGCCCATCATAGAGGACATTTCAGACTTGCAGCCATCAAATAATCAGCCATCTTCTTCCTCCTTTCCAAAATAAATTCTAAATAGATCTGTTGTAGTAAATTCTAAAATAGATGCAGTTCCTCACAGCATTGCAGATAAAGAAAAGAACATGGAAAACACAACAGAAAAGGAAAAGTCTGTTGTCCACAATACAAGAATTCAAGTGGAAAAACCCTTCAACTTATAAATAGAAATAGGCAAGATAAAAATAGCCATGCCACTATCAGAATTGGCTAAACATGAGGTTTACAGGGAAGAGATTAATAGGTCACTTCAAATATCAGAGACTAGGGATGCAGTCAATGTTCTAGATGACCAACCAGAACTGTTTTTTGGTCCTGAAGTCAATGGTAAAATAGTATATGAAGGAGTGCCTCCATTCTATATGAGCTTGAACATTCATGACAAAGTGCTACATAATGCAATGTTTGACTCGCGAGCTTCTCATAACCTAATGCCTAAATCTGTGATGGAAAAGCTAGACCTAGACATCACAAGGCCATATAAAGACTTGTTCTCAGTTGATTACAGCCAAGTCAGGTGTCTAGGCCTATTTAAAGACCTTTGTGTATCTTTAGTACAATATCCAGCCAAAACAATCTTGATGGATGTGGTGGTAGCCGATATCCCACCTAAATAAGGCATGCTCTTATCTAGATCTTGGGGTGCAAAACTCCAAGGATCTTTGCAACTAGATATGTCATATGCCACCATTTCAGTCTTCGGCCACCCAAAGAGATTGTACCAGGAAACACTGATGAAATATGTGGTTAGCATTCAAGAGAAACCCCAAAAATTCCCCATCTATTCTATACATTCCGATATGGATTCATTCATCTTATACAATGCTGAGATGTGTCAAAAAACTAATACCAAACTCCTAGAAACAACATAGACAACAAGCATCAATGAACAATCCAATGCCCAGGATCAAAAAATTGTTGATGTGATTGATGTAACAAGTGAACAAGACATACCATATGAGCTACAAAATTCAAACCTACTGCCCACTGAGCAAGTTCCCAAAACTCCTGAGACTAGTGGTGATCACGAAACCTTATGGTACTTAGAGTTGGATGGATCAGTGAACAAATTGGGAGTAGGCACAGGGATTTGGATACACAACATGCAAGATGACCATGCTCAAGGTCATGCATATAGGCTAAACTTCAAATGAACGAACAATATGGCCGAATATGAAGCCCTTCTGTTGGGACTTAAAGTGATTAGAAGTCTAGGGGTGACCAAGATTTCAATTCTAGGGGACTCAGATTTGATAATACAACAGATGAAGGGAAAATTTGTTACAAATGATCCTAGGCTAAGAGCTTACAGGGGTGCAACCATTGAGATACTGAACACCTTCTTAGAATCTCAGCTCACCAAAATTCTATCAAAGCACAATTTACATGCACATAGTTTGGCAACCTTTTCCAGCACTTGCAAGCTGCCATTCAAGCCCAATCATCACTTTACTGCTAAGATTAAACACAGACCTGTTGTCCCGGATAATGTGAAAAATTGGCATGTATTTGAAAATGATACCCAAATCAATAATTTCCTCACTTTAAAAGAAGAATTATCAAGTACAAACATAGACACAAGCACTATTGATGATCAACAACAAATAGATAAAATGGAGCAACATATATCAGTTGAAACAACAAATTTGATTTTGCATCCAACAACTTTTAATAACCAAAATCTGCAAGAGCTGAAACAAATGGATTTTGATGAAATGACTGAGGGAGAATCCGAAGTAATTGAACTAAAGGATAATGTTCTGCCCAAAGGCCTAACTCCTTTGGAGGATATATTTGAATCAAATGATATTCCAAGAAAGCCAAAAATGAAACCATCAAATGCAAATTGAGGGCTGCAACATTGGAATCACAGAAAATCCCAAAATGGTAAAATTGTCCAAAACATTGCCTCCTAACCAAAAGCTGAAATACATTAAGTTGTTTACACAGTTCCAAGATGTCTTTGCATGGAGCTCTGAGGACCTCAAATCCTATGACACTTTTTTTATCCAACATACAATACCCTTGAAAGAAAATCAAAAACCTTTTAAACAAAAACTGAGAAGGATTAATCCAATCCTCCTTCCCCTTATTGAAAAGAAAGTTAAAAGAATCTATCAGGCTGGAATAATTGCACCTATTAGGTTTTCAGAATGGATTTCAAATCTAGTGCCCACTAGGAAGAAAACTAGAGAGATAAGGCTCTGTGTTGACCTGAGAAATTTGAATAAAGTCTCTCTCAAAGACCACTACCCCTTACCTAAGATGGATCGCATTTTACAAAGGGTAGTGGGTGCTTCAAGGATCTCATTGTTAGATGGATTCTCAGGATTCAATTAGATCTTAGTTCACCGAGATGACCAAAATAAAACTGCCTTTACAACACCCTGGGGAACCTTTAAATATGTAAAGATGCCTTTTGGACTCAAAAATGCAGGGGCCACATTTCAGAGAGCAATGGACATAGCCTTTGCTAAAGAGATCCACGATTTTTTAGTCATATACCTTGATGATCTCACTACTTTTTCAAAATCAGACCAAGAACATCTAGATCATTTGAGGCAAGTGTTCCCAATTTGCAGAAAGTACGGCATGTCATTGAACCCAAAGAAATCATTGTTTGGCTTGGAAGAAGGCAAACTCCTAGGTCACATAATTTCTAAAGATGGAATAACAATTGATCCGGACAGAATACAAACTATTCTCTAAGTCCCTCACCCAAGAAACATCAAGGAATTACAAGCCTTTCTAGGGAAAATCAATTTCCTAAGAAGATTCATTCCCAATTTGTTCAAGCTAATTAGACTGTTGAATAATATGCTGAAGAAATATTCTAAAGTCAAATGGACAATAGAAGATAAACAAGCCTTTGAGGAAATCAAAATAGCTTTAACAAGAACACCTGTTCTCACAAGCCCCAAGTTTGATAGAGATTTCATAATCTTTTCCTTTGCATCTGAGCATACTATTGCTGTTGTCCTATTACAAAAAAATGACCTAGGATGTGAGAAGCCCATTGCTTTCTTCAACAAAGCACTTAGAGATGCTCCACTCAAATATCAAATCATGGAGAAGAAAGCCTATGCTCTTGTAAAGGCCATCAAGGATTTCAGAATTTATATCTTGTACTCTCATGTGATTGCCTATGTTCCAAATGCGGTGGTCAAAGATATTCTAACTCAAGAAGGAATTGAAGGTAAAAGGGGTAAATTTATAGCCAACATTTTAGAGTATGACATTGAAATTAAGCCAACAAAACTCATAAAAGGACAAGGGTTAGCTAAATTAATGACTGAAACCAACTTCCAAGCCCTTGATATTAATGAACTGGATAACGGACAGGAGATGGCGACTCCACAAATCAATCAAGCCTTTTTACAATCACCTTGGTATACTGACATATGTTTTGTATTGTCAAACCTGCAAGCTCCTCCAGGGTTAACCGGGACTAAAAAGCGATTCTTGAAAATGAAAGCTTCAAAGTTTTGTATTATAGACAATGTTTTATTTTGGAAAAATCATGAAGGTATTTTGCTCAATTGCCTAATTTAGGATGAAAGTGACAAAATACTCAAGGAATTTCATGCAGGGGACTGTGGAGGACACTTATATTGGAAATCTACAGCTGATAAAATTCTAAGAGCTGGTTTTTATTGGCCCTCCCTATTTGCTGATGTGAGAGAATTTGTAGTTTCTTGCCATAAATGCCAGATCTTTGAAGGCAAAGAAAAGTTGCCGCCCTTACCTCTCAAACCCATTTCAACTGAAAGGCCTTTTCAACAATGGGGTTTAGATTTCATTGGAGAAATTCATCCTTCCTCTTCTGGACAACGCAAGTGGATTTTAACTGCCATAGACTACTTTACCAAATGGATAGAAGCTATCCCTTGTAGGCAAGCCAATGACTCAATCATCATGCAATTCTTAGAAACCAATATTCTGTCTAGATTTGGCTGTCCAGAGAAGATTATTACAGACAATGTTGCTTCCTTTAAGTCCAAAAGAATTATCAATTTTTGCCACAAGTACCACATTACCTTAGGCCATTCCAAAACCTATTACCCTCAAGGTAATGGTCCAGCTGAATCATCCAATAAAAGCCTGATCAAAATCATCAAAAAGGTGTTGGAGGAGGATAAAAAGAATTGGCATAAAAATTTGGTAAATGCACTGTGGGCAGACAGATTGACCACCAAACGATCTATTGGAACCAGCTCATATGATTTGGTTTATGGCATGGAGGTTGTGTTCCCCTCATCCCTGGGAATTCCTTTAATCAAATTGTTGCAAGAGTTACAAGCAGAACCCAATGGCATTCAAAGGAGAATCAATCAAACTATTCACTTGCAACAAACTAGAGAGGAAGTATATAAGAGAAGTCAGGTTCTGCAAGATAGACTCAAGAAGACTTTTGAAAAAAAAACAAAAGCTGAAGATTTCTTCATAGGAGACAAAGTATTGAAATGGGATTCTAGAAGGGAAGACAAAGGAAAACATGGAAAATTTGATTTGCTATTGAAAGGCCCTTTTGTCATTCAGACTGTGCAAGGAAATACACCTATTTTTTGAGGAGCTTGGACAATATAGAAGCTGAGGAAGGCCCAGTCAATGGGCGAATGCTCAGTCATTATTTCGATCCTCTTTGTTAATAGAACAAGATAGTATTTTGTACATAAAAAGTGTTTATTTTAGCAGTTTATTTCAGCAGTAGGATAGGAGAAAAGGTGCAGCAAATTTTGAGGAAATAGCCAACAGCTATACCACCCTTGGTATATATTTTGAGTTTACTAGAAACAAGCAAGAAAAAACTTGGGAAATATAGAGGTGATGGCAAATATTCTAACCAACCATCAAAGACAGAGCTGCAGTTCGGTTCAGATCAGCTTATGAGAAATGCATCTATGCCACAATAATCTAGTTGGTTAGCTTGCAGCAAAGGGAAGCTTTAAATCACAGCAAGGATTGAGACTAAGGCCATCTGACTTTCTATTCTTGGCTTTTCTCTTGGAAAAGCCATCCCCAAGTGGAGCCACTATTAGGTTCCTATACCAATAGGTGTCATTTTTCATGATTCACTGTGGAAATGCCAAATATGATCATCCTTTCCCTGCTGCAAAGGTTCCATATTATCAAAAAATCAAAAATTAAAGAAGAAGAGAAACAAAAGCAACCCCAAAGAAGGACCAAGGAAGTGGCTTGTCAAAATGCTACTACTATACTATATGTTGGATAACAAGTTCAGAATGTGCAATCACTAACTTTCTCACAATTGATGAATAGCCAGACTGTTCAACCCTAGCTAGATCATGTTTAAATTTCTTGTTTTAGAATAGAGAAGAAGGTTTGTTCAAACAGTTCAAGCTTGGTAGATCACTAGGTAGGTAGAGAAGCAAAGGGCCTAACTGCTCAATCTAAGCCCTTGGAAGAGATAAGGATAGATTTAGGTAGGAGGGCAGCCAAAAGAAAAGAGGAAAAGCAAGGTTTTCTAGTTCAAATGCACCCAATCGAAATGAAGAAAAAATGTTAGGAATTGTAGAATGGGTAAGTAGATTGAAGTTGCAGAAACAGGTATATCAGTAGTGTCATCTTTTTGAATATGATCTATTTCATGGATATCTCAAGTGCCATGGCAAAGGTATGATCAGATGTTGCATGTCTAACTCCCCCCTCTCTCCCTCCACAATAATCATTCACTAACATCCCTCCAAGAGATTGGGCTCTACTCAAACTCTTAACCTCACTCCATTTCTATAAAAGCTTAAGTGAAACTTCAGGTTTACTTAAAAGCTCAAAGCCACATTTCTTATGTAAAGTTTTATTTCTCCCCACACCCCCAAGTCTAGGTGATTCAACTTCATGCACCTAGCATTTCCCCTTATATTAATATTAACATGTTAACCCTATTATCTAACTCCCACTTATATTTCCCCTCCCTATTTTATACAAAAATACATGAAAAACTCAAAAAATGTATAATATCCCTACCTTTGGAAACTATAGCCATATAGCAAAAGTTTCGGGAATTATAACGTTTAGCAGAAATATATAATAACCCTCCGCGTCATTGGAATTTATTTAACCCCTTGTTAAATAAATAACCACCCCTAACCCACCCACATAAACCACGTTATAACCCTGTGCGCATAATTAAATTGGATTTTAATTAACATTCAGTGAATTGAATAACCATACCCCGATAACCCAAAGTTTTCAACCCCCACAAAACATTATAAAACATTAAATCTTTTGGGCGGGCCCCCTGCGCCATATCTTACCGTTAACTCCCCTTCCCGTCAACCATTGGATCGCACCCTCCAGATCCAACGGCTCACATCAATATCGGAGGCACCCCGATGTCCGGACGTTAGTACTCAATAGAAGGCGGTATTCCCGCTGTACCCGAGGACACCCATCACTTTTCTATTGCATCGGGCCCGCTCTGACACAAACCACCCCCGTACCAAAAGTGGTCCGATGAAAACCATAAACCGTCGTCTGGTCCCGTTGCTCGCAGCATCATCACGTCAGCACCACGCCAGCACCCACGCTACTGATCATCCGCAGTGTCTGCCATGTCATCTGTCCACGTCAATGACCACATCATCTGCCACGTCACCTTCCGTACTCTGTGACTGGACAAAATTTACATCATGGTGATGTCATCCCCAAAAAGCGCCAAAAGCCCGAAAAATCCCAAAATTTCGTTAAAAAGCGTAAAAGTGATAGTTTTTGTTTATTGTTAGTGTTTTTTGTTGTGGAGACTCTGCATGCACCTTACGTTCAATTCGTCACCACAGCTCCAGTCCGCCACCCAGGCGATTTCACGTTGCAAACCCGGCCCCTTCAGCTCAGTCTACAACCACCGTTCGCTCCAGTCGCCTGTAAAACAGGTATTTACCCGATAATTCGCCTGTAAACCACTATTTTTCCAAAATTCTCTGTTAAACTCACCTCAAAATCTAAATTCAAGTAAAAATATGCTATTGCCTGCAAAATCCTGTTTTCCTCTGCAAATTTCCCATTAAGTTTAAAATTGAGCTCATCTCCGCTTATAAAATCACCAAAAAACACTTGTAAGAGGAGCGCTCTTCCCCTGCTTTTCCCAACCTCCCAAGGCAATTCGGCAAACTCTGTTGTGATTGTGAATTTCACCCAAGGCAGCAACCTCTACAAGTATAGCTTAGTCTGTAATTTCCTGTGGAAAACCAAAACCACTACTCTATTGTCTGTTACTCCAAAAAACTCTAACTTCAAGTTAAAGGTCACTTAACAAATTGAAAATGGAGGCTCCAGTGGCCCTGAACATTGCACCCTTGAATGCACCACATAAGGAGTTTAAATGCATACCTCTTGCTGACAAAGACTTCCAGATTAAGGATATGATGGGTCTTAAACCTCACCTACAAACCTTTTGTGAAATTAGAAATAGCCACAGAAACAACACTGATGTCCTGGGAATTTGGGAATCCAATATGCCTATCTATTACCTCCCTTCAGTGAATGTGCTCCCTGATTTCATCCATTTATGTTGTGCAAACTATGATCCCACACAAAGAGCAATCCTGACTCCATCTGGATCTGTACTATTTTATATTACTCCTCGGTCTATAAATGAGATGTTGAACTTCGAGCCAACCCAGCCTTTGGTTCCTCTCACCATGAAACTTTTACTTGATCAAGGTGCCAAGCTTCCTAGCTCAGAGATAACAATAATTGGTCAGTTGTTCATGCTACCAAAGTGCCAGCCTGATCATCCTCCTCCTTATCACCAATTCTAGTTCAATGAGGCAGGGAAACTCCTAATTGACATGATATCCTACATTCTAGGATGCAAAACCAGTGAGTATGTTGATGAAATTGTGCTAGTACTAATGTCCATATTTACTCTAGGACAGCCCCATGTTGTCAAGTATGACTATGCCACCTTCATAGAAAATAAAATCCATGAGCAATTCATGATTTTGGAGAGAGAAAGAGTGTTCAAATATACATCCTATATATATCATCTACTGGTATACTATCATCCTGATAGTTTCCAAGTTCCTTTTAAAAGACTAGACCCCAAAGGAGAGAGGAGGTCTGTCATTTTCTGGACCTCAGTTTTCCATGAAGTTCACCTTTCCCCTTATACATATTGTGAGTTCATTGAACTGTTCATATACCCAGCCACTTCCCTATTGATGATGACTCCTCCTGGCAGGCTCTCTGCAGAAATGCAGAGGATTTTACATCTCTCAAACGGCTACACATTGGTGACTGGTATTTTTACCAAAACCACACAGTGATCAGGATTTATGGCTGTCAGTTATCCCCTTACAAGCTGCCAAAGTATGTCCCCATGAGACTCTTTTCCCTGGAATACTTCAGGCAATTTAGTAGTGCAGATTTGACTCATTTCCATGGTACTAGAAAAAAAACACAGCTCAAGATAAGACATGAATTGGGCCCTTTTGTCTTCAATAAGAGGGAAGAAGCCTGGATGACGCAGACAAGATACTAAGAGATGAAATTATGCTAAAACAAAGTTTTTATTGGGCACCATATGACGTTGAACATTTCATAAGCTTTAGAAGAGTAAAAAACAAGCTTGCAGGATATGTGCACCAAAGAATCCCTCAAATTGAACAATATGCTAATCGACAGGAATGGGGAGAGGTTACACTAGTTGAAGAACTTACTGAAGAAGAGATATTAGAAAAAGAAATGAAAGACTTTGAGAAGACAACTGACCTAGATTCTTTTGGACAGGTCCCTTTCACACTACCACAACACATTGGGATGAGACATCATCTGCCACACCCTCACAACAACCTGCCCAAGGGACTACTCCACCTGCAGGAAAAGGAAAAGAAGTACAGCATTCAAAGCAACAAAATACAATGGCAGATCAGCCAGCTACAACCCAGGAAAAGGGTCAAGAGCAAGGCCCTTCAACACAAGCAAAGGTAACAGAGATCCCTGTGTTGCAAACTCCTCTTAATGAGGAAAGAGATAAAAAAGGGACAAACCAGAAGAGACACCCACAGGGGCATCCACAAAACAGCAAGGGGAGAAGAGGCAAAGGTTGAACCCCTACTCTGAAGAAGAAATTATAGAGGAGACAACAGGCAACCTAAGGGGTGAGGAAACATCTGAACAATAGATTCCTCCATTTTTGGAAACATCTACTAGCTCATTTCAGGAGGAGCGAGAGAGATAGCCTGGTGTGGAGGTTACATCCACCAAGAAACAGAGCAAGCAAGGCTCTGACATCAAGAGAGAATTCACTGAAATCAAGGCCAAGAATGAACCAGTAAGGTTCCAGTTATATAACCAATTGTTAAGAATGGTTCCCAACAATCAACAAAGGCTAATGGCAGCCTATGATATTCAAGCAGGGAATATGACCCTTAGTCACTTTAGGCCCACCACACAATAGCCACAGTCAGATGTTGATTATATCAGGACAAATTTGGAAGTTCTTGCTAAAGACATCCACCCAATGGACCAGATTTAGTTATACAAACAGGCCAGAGAAATGGTATACTCTACCTTGGCAGACAAAGCATTACTGGCTCATAAACTGCAGAATTCATTGTACAACACTTCTGCCCAATTGGAGCTGGAAAAGGCCTCTTCATTAGCCAAGGATAATAGAATTAAATCGTTGTAAGAGATTATCATGGAATTGGGACATGGTCCCAAGGATCCCAAGGGTGCACAGGCCTTAATAAGAAAGAAAGAGGAAGACATAGCAGCGCTCAGAAGACAACTTAAGCTGCCAGCTACAATGCACCCTCAGACCACAGAGGTGGGACAACAAAGAGAAGAGGAGGATGTGGTAAGTTTGTTAATGAGGATGAATCAAAGACTCCTGGATATAGAGAAAGCCTTGGAGACAACACTACAAGGAAAATAGGAGGATTTGGCCACTCAGCCAGCTCAAACAGCTCCAACTCTTACAGTTCCTCCTCCTACAGTCACCATAGCAGCCCCTCCCACTGACCAGCATCAACACCAGGTACCTTGACTTCAGCAACAACTATAGCAGCAGTAGGACAAAGTCTTACATTGAGCATGAGATAGCACATCTCTTTGAAGTCCAGCCAAATTATTACAGGTATACTGAAGCTGATGAGACATTGATTAAACTGAAAAAGCATCAATTACTAACAGATCAATGGTGGCAGAGCATGCTTGAGGTCTTGCCAAGGTAGTTTGATTCTCCTTTTTGTAAATTGTCTGCATTACAAGTAAATGGCAATATATGGGTCTCCTATCAGAAAATCAAATGGACAAAGGATGGAATTCACGCTAAAAGCGTTCAAACAAACTCAGGCACAGGTGGCAAGTGACAACACATCAGGAATGCAAATCAGAGAAGCAGCCATCAACCGACTATCTGAGCCAAAAAGTCAACAATAACAAGTCACCTAAGGCGACTAGTACAACATAGTTATTTCTTCATTCATTTATGCGTGGTTTTCCATATCAGTTATTGCCCCTGCCAAAGTAGATGGATAAATTTATTACTTGATATTTTCCTACGGGATATTTTGTAAACTTTCTATAAATACCTTCTCAAGTTATGTATTGTTGTTGGCTGGTGAATATCATTTTGGACCTGCTCTATATGTTTTGAGAACTCTTCTGAAATAAAAATTGCTGGAATGTTGTGTTGGTGACATGTTGGTTATGGAATCAATGGTAGAAGAATATATTGCAGAATTATCGTGTTAATACATGGATCAATAAGTCTTATTTACTATTGTGTTACGGTATCTGTATTTTATTTATCATCTAAATATCATGCTCTAAGTTACAGGAAAAAAGGATAACCCAGAATTTACTTTGTTGTACTCTGTGTTCAATTCCTGTAATTTTTATGCTTACCAGAGGACTAGCATAGGCAAGAATTCTTGATTGCTCTTGCCTCCCTGGTTCTTCCACTCTAAATATCATCAAGGAATTCTTAATTGCTCCCTGATAATGTTTACACAATTTCCCTTTGTTAACATAATGAAAGATTCTTGATTGCCTTTCATTCCTTGACTTCATTTCATCTTAGTTCAGCTTGAAAGTTGTTATGTGTTTAATTATCTTGCTATGTAGTCTTCCTATTGCCAAAGGAACCATACCTAGAGGTTTATGTCCATTAGACTCCATCAACCAAATGGTCTGAACTTCTCTCAAGTTACAACCTTGTTCTACTGAATTTCATCTTCCAAACACCAAACAAAACTTGTGCTTCATAACTAGCCTAACATATAATCAAACAAATCTAAAGCACAAAGAGAGAGCCCTCTCTGGTTGCAGATTGGCTAGGATCTACAGCTAAAATATTGGTTAGTGGTTACCTCGGTCGTATTCCCTTCTGGAGGCAGGGAACAACATGAGTGATAACATTATTGGCGACTCCGCTGGGGAATTGGACGACTGTCTGTCACTGCTGTCTATTTTCTAGAGCTACAGATGGAAAGACTCAAGTGATCCAGCTAGCCTTTGAGACTCAACCTCCAAACTAGTTTTAGGCTTTAAACAGTTGTCCCAAAGATTAGATCAGTCTCCCTGTTTCAACATATTCAAAGGAAAGCCCAAAGCATCCTATATTTCAAAAAAGAGCTTCCAAAATGTCTTTGCATGGAGCTATGAGGACCTCAAATCCTATGACACTTCTGTTATCCAACATACAATACCCTTGAAAGAAAATCAAAAACCTTTTAAACCAAAACTGAGAAGGATTAATCCATTCCTCCTTACCCTTATTGGAAAGGAAGTTAAAAGAATGTATCAGGCTGGAATATTTGCACCTATTAGGTTTTCAGAATGGATTTCAAATCTAGTGCCCACTAGGAAGAAAACTGGAGAGATAAGGCTCTGTGATGACCTGAGAAATTTGAATAAAGTATCTCTCAAAGACCACTACCCCTTACCTAAGATGGATCACATTTTACAAAGGGTAGTGGGTGCTTCAAGAATCTCATTGTCAGATGGATTCTCAGGATTCGATCAGATCTTATTTCACCCAGATGACCAAGACATACTGCCTTTACAACACCCTGGGGAACCTTTAAATATGTAAATATGCCTTTTGGACTCAAAAATGCAGGGGCCACATTTCAGAGAGCAATGGACATAGCCTTTGCTAAAGAGATCCACGATTTTTTAGTCATATACCTTGATGATCTCACTCCTTTTTCAAAATCAAACCAAGAACATCTAGATCATTTGAGGCAAGTGTTCCCAATTTGCAGAAAGCACGACATATCATTGAACCCAAAGAAATCATTGTTTGTCCTGGAAGAAGGCAAATTCCTAGGTCACAATTTCTAAAGATGGAATAAGAATTGATCCGGACATAATACAAGCTATTCTCCAAGTCCCTCACCCAAGAAACATCAAGGAATTACAAGCCTTTCTAGGGAAAATCAATTTCCTAAGAAGATTCATTCCCAATTTGGCCAAGCTAATTAGACTGTTGAATAATATGCTGAAGAAAGATTCTAAAGTCAAATGGACAATAGAAG
The DNA here is from genome assembly GCA_000404065.3 of Pinus taeda. Classification (NCBI taxonomy): domain Eukaryota; kingdom Viridiplantae; phylum Streptophyta; class Pinopsida; order Pinales; family Pinaceae; genus Pinus; species Pinus taeda. Next base: position 56,016 of record APFE030534566.1, on the reverse strand, counting down.
CTAAACAAGCCTTTGAAGAAATCAAAATAGCTTTAACAAGAACACCTGTTCTCAAAAGCCCCAAGTTTGATAGAGATTTCATAATCTTTTCCTTTGCATCTGAGCATACTATTGCTGCTGTCCTATTACAAAAAGATGACCTAGGATGTGAGAAGCCCATTGCTTTCTTCAGCAAAGCACTTAGAGATGCTCCACTCAAATATCAAATCATGGAGAAGCAAGCCTATGCTCTTGTAAAGGCCATCAAGGATTTCAGAATTTATATCTTGTACTCTCATGTGATTGCCTATGTTCCAAATGCAGTGGTCAAAGATATTCTAACTCAAGAAGGAATTGAAGGTAAAAGGGGCAAATGGATAGCCAACATTTTGGAGTACGACATTGAAATTAAGCCAACAAAACTCATAAAAGGACAAGGGTTAGCTAAATTAATGACTGAAACCAACTTCCAAGCCCTTGACATCAATGAACTGGATAACGAACAGGAGATGGTGACTCCATAGATCAATCAAGCCTTTTTACAATCACCTTGGTATACTGACATATGTTTTGTATTGTTAAACCTGCAAGCTCCTCCAGGGTTATCCAGGACTAAAAAGTGATTCTTGAAAATGAAAGCTTCAAAGTTTTGTATTATAGACAATGTTTATTTTGGAAGAATCATGAAGGTATTTTGCTCAATTGCCCAATTCAGGATGAAAGTGACAAAATACTCAAGGAATTTCATGCAGGGGACTGTGGAGGACAATTATATTGGAATCTACAGCTGATAAAATTCTAAGAGCTGGTTTTATTGCCCCCCCCTATTTGCTGATGTGAGAAAATTTGTAGTTTCTTGCCATAAATGCCAAATCTTTGAAGGCAACAAAAAGCTGTTGCCCTTACCTCTCAAACCCATTTCAACTGAAAGGCCTTTTCAACAATGGGGTTTAGATTTCATTGGGGAAATTCATCCTTCCTCTTCTAGACAACACAAGTGGATTTTAACTGCCACAGACTACTTTACCAAATGGATAGAAGTTATCCCTTGTAGGCAAGCCAATGACTCAATCATTATGCAATTGTTAGAAACTAATATTATGTCTAGATTTTTTTGTCCTGAGATGATTATTACAGACAATGTTGTTACCTTTAAGTCCAAAACAATGATCAATTTTTGCCACAAGTACCACATTACCTTAGGCCATTCCACAGCCTATTACCCTCAAGGTAATGGTCTAGCTGAATCATCCAATAAAAGCCTGATCAACATCATCAAAAATGTGTTGGAGGAGAATAAAAATAATTGGCATAAAAAATTGGTAAATGCACTGTGGGCAGACAGATTGACCACCAAAAGATCTATTTGAACCAGCCCATATGAATTAGTTTATGGCATGGAGGTTGTGTTCGCCTCATCCCTAGGAATCCATGTAATCAAATTGTTGAAAGAGTTACAAGCAGAACCCAATGGAATTCAAATGAGAATCAATCAAACTATTCACTTGCAACAAACTAGAGAGGAAGTATATCAGAGAACTCAGGTTCTGCAAGATAGACTCAAGAAGATTTTTGAAAAAAGAACAAAAGCTGAAGATTTCTTCATAGGAGACAAAGTGCTGAAATGGGATTCTAGAAGGGAAGACAAAGGAAAACATGGCAAATTTGATTTTCTATGGAAAGGCCCTTTTGTCATTCAGACTGTGCAAGGAAATAACACCTATTGTTTGGGGAGTTTGGATAGTACAGAAGCTGAGGAAGGCCCAGTCAATGGGCGAATTCTCAAGCATTATTTTGATCCTCTTTGTTAACAGAACAAGATTGTATTTTGTACATAAAAAGCGTTTATTTTAGTAGTTTATTTCAGCAGTAGGATAGGAGATAAGGTGCAGCAAATTTTGAGGAAATAGCCGACAATTATACCACCCTTGGTATATATTTTGAGTTTACCAGAAACAAGCAAGCAAGAACTTTGGAAATATAGAGGTGATGGCAAATATTCTGACCAACCATCAAAGACAGAGCTGTAGTTCGGTTCAGATCAGCTTATGAAAATGCATCTATGCCACAATAATCCAGTTGGTTAGCTTGCAGTAAAGGGAAGCTTTAAATCACAACAAGAATTGAGACTAAGGCCATCTAACCTACTGTTCTTGGCTTTTCTCTTGGAAAAGCCATCCCCAAGTGGAGCCACTATTAGGTTCCTATACCAATAGGTGTCATTTTTCATGATTCACAGTGGAAATGCCAAATATGATCATCCTTTCCATGCTGCAAGGGTTCCATATTATCAAAAAATAAAAAATTCAAGAAGAAGAGTAACAAAAGCAACCCCACAGAAGGACCAGGGAAGTGGCTTGTCAAAATGCTACTACTGTACTACATGTTGCATAGCAAGTTCAGAATGTGCAATCACTGACTTTCTCACAATTGATGAATAGCTAGACAGTTCAACCCTGGCTAGATCATGTTTAAATTTCTTTTTTTTAGAATAGAGAAGAAGGTATGCTCAAACAGTTCAAGCTTGGAAAATCACTAGATAGGTAGAGAAGAAAAGGGCCTAACTGCTCAATCTGAGCCCTTAGAAGAGATAAGGATAGATTTAGGTAGGATGGCAGCCAAAAGAAAAGAGAAAAAGCAGGGTTTGCTAGTTCAAATGCACCCAATCAAAATGAAGAAAAAATGTTAGGAATTGTAGAATGGGTAAGTAGATTGAAGTTGCAGAAACAGGTCTATCAGCAGTGTCATCTTTTTGAATATGATCTATTTCATGGATATCTCAAGTGCCATGGCAAAGGTGTGATCAAATGTTACATTTCTAACTCCCCCCTCTCTCCCCTCACAATAATTAGTTACTAACATCCCTCAAAGAGATTGGGATCTGCTCAAACTCTTAACCTCACTCCATTTCTATAAAAGCTTAAGTGAAACTTCAAGTTTACTTAAAAGCACAAAGCCACATTTCTTATGTAAAGTTTTATTTCTCCCCACACCCCCAAGTCTAGGTGATTCAACTTCATGCACCTAACATTTCCCCTCATATTCATATTAACATGTTAACCCTATTATCTAACTCCCACTTATATTTCCCCTCCCCTATTTTATACAAAAATACATGAAAAAACCAAAAAATGTATAATATCCCTACATTTGGCAACTATAGACATATAGCAAAAGTTTCGGGACTTATAACGTTTAGCAGAAACATATAATAACCCTCTGCGTCATTGGAATTTATTTAACCCCCTGTTACATATATAACCACACCTAACCCGCCCACATAAACCATGTTATAACCCTGTGCGCATAATTAAATTGGATTTTAATTAACATTCGGTTAATTGAATAACCATACCCCGATAACCCAAAGTTTTCAACCCCCGCAAAACATTATAAAACGTTAAATCTTTTGGGCAGGCCGCCTGCGCCATATCTTACCATTAACTCTCCTTCCCGTCAACCATTGATCGCACCCTCCAGATCCAACGGCTCACATCAATATCGGAGGCACCCCAATGTCCGGACGTTAGTACCCAATAGAAGGCGGTATTCCCACCGTACTCGGGGACACCCGTCACTTTTCTATTGCATCGGGCCCACTCTAACACAAACCGCCCCGGTACCAAAAGCGGTCCGATGAAAACCATAAACTGTCGTCTGGTCCCGCTGCCCGCGGCATCATCACATCAGCACCATGCCAAAGCCCACGCTATTGTTCATCCGACGTGTCTGCCATGTCATCTGTCCACGTCAGCAACCACATCATCCACCACGTCACCTTTCGTACTCTGCTATCGGACAAAATTTACGTCATGCTGACGTCATCCCCAAAAAGCCCGAAAAAGCCCAAAATTTCGTTAAAAAGCATGAAAGCGATAGTTTTTTGTTTATTGTTAGTGCGTTGTGTTGCGGAGACTCTGCATTCACCTTACATTCAATTCGTCACCACAACTCCAGTCCGCCACCCAGGCGATTTCACACTGCAAACCTGACCCCTTCAGCTTAGTCTGCAACCACTGTTCGCTCCAGTCGTCTGTAAAACAGGTACTTACCCAATTATTCACCTGTAAACCCCTGTTTTTCCAAAATTCTCTGTTACACTCACCTCAAGAGCTAAACTCAAGTAAAGATACGTTATTCCCTGCAAAATCCTGTTTTCCTCTGCAAATTGCCCATTAAGTTGCAAATCGAGCTCATCTCCGCCTGTAAAATCACCAAAAAACACCTGAAGAGGAGTGCTCTTCCCCTGCGTTTTCCAACCTCCCAAGGCAATTCTATAAAATCTGGTGTGACTGTGAATTTCACCCCAGGTAGCAATCTCTACAAGTGTAGCTCAGTCTGTAATTTCCTGTGGAAAACCAAAACCACTTCTCTATTGTCTGTTACTCCAAAAAACTCTAACTTCAAGTTAAAGGTCACTTAACAAACTGAAAATGGAGGCTCCAGTGGCCCTGAACATTGCACCCTTGAATGCACCACATAAGGAGTTGGAATGGATACCTCTTGCTGACAAAGACTTCCAGATTAAGGATATGATGGGTCTCGAACCTCACCCACAAATATTTTGTGAAATTAGAAATAGCCACAGAAACAAGACTGATGTCCTGGGAATTTGGGAATCCAATATGCCTATCTATCACCTCCCTTCAGTGAATGTGCTCCCTAATTTCATCCATTTATGTTGTGCAAACTATGATCCCACACAAAGAGAAATCCTGACTCCATCTGGATCTATACTCTTCTATATTACTCCTCAGTCTATAAATGAGATGTTGAACTTCGAGCCAACCCAGCCTCTAGTTCCTCTCACCATGAAACTTTTTCTTGATCAAGGTGCCAAGCTTCCTAGCTCAAAGATAACAAGAATTGGTCAGTTGTTCATGCTACCAAAGTGCCAGCCTGATCATCCTCCTCCTTATCACCAAGTCTGGTTCAATGAGGCAGGGAAACTCCTAATTGACATGATATACTACATTCTAGGATGCAGAACTAGTGAGTATGTTGATGAAACTGTGCTAGTACTGATGTCCATATTTACTCCAGGACAACCCCCTGCTATCAAGTATGACTATGCCACCTTCATAGAAAATAAAATCCATGAGAAATTCATGATTTTGGAGAGAGAAAGAGTGTTCAAATATACATCCTATATATATCATCTATTGTTGTACTATCATCCTGATAGTTTCCAAGTTCCTCTTAAAAGACTAGACCCCAAAGTAGAGAGGAGGTCTGTCATTTTCTGGACCTTATTTTTCCATGAATTTCACCTTTCCCCTTATACATATTATGAGTTCATTGACCTATTCATATACCCAGCCACTTCCCTGTTGATGATGACTCCTCCTGGCAGGCTCTCTGCTAAAATGCAGAGGATTTTACATCTCTCAAAGGGCTACACATTGGTGACTGGTATTTTTACCAAAACCACATAGTGATCAGGATTTATGGCTGTCAGTTATCCCCTTACAAGCTACCTAAGTATGTCCCCATGAGACTCTTTGCCCTGGAATACTTCAGGAAATTTAGTAGTGCAGATTTGACTCATTTCCATGGTACTAGAAAAAAAACACAGCTCAAGATAAGACATGAATTGGGCCCTTTTGTCTTCAATAAGAAGGAAGAAGCCTGGGATGACGCAGACAAGATACTAAGAGATGAACTTATGCTAAAACAAAGTTTTTATTGGGCACCATATGACCCTGAACATTTCATAAGCTTTAGAAGAGTCAAAAACAAGCTTGCAGGATATGTGCACCAAAGAATCTCTCAAATTGAGCAATATGCTAATCAACATGAATGGGTAGAGGGTACACTAGTTGAAGAACTTACTGAAGAAGAGAGATTAGAAAAAGAAATGAAATACTTTGAGAAGAAAATTGACCTGGATTCTTTTGGATAGGTCCCTTTCACACTGCCACAACACATTGGGACAAGCACATCATCTACCACACCTTCACAACAACCTGCCGAAGAGACTACTCCACCTGCAGGAAAAGGCAAAGAAGTATAGCATTCAGAGAAACAAAATACAATGGCAGATCAGCCAACTAAAACCCAGGAAAAGGGTCAAGAGCAAGGCCCTTCAACACAAACAAAGGTAACAGAGATCCCTGTGTTGCAAACTCCTCTTAATGAGGAAAGAGCTAAAAAATGGGACAGACCAAAAGAGACACCCATAGGGGCATGCATAAAACAGCAAGGGGAGAAGAGGAAAAGGTTGAACCCCTACTCTGAAGAAGAATTTATAGAGGAGACAACAAGCAACCTAAGGGGTGAGGGAACATCTGAACAACAGATTCCTCCATTTTTGGAAACATCTACTAGCTCAATTCAGCAGGAGAAAGAGAGACAGCCTGGTGTGGAGTTTACATCCACCAAGCAACAGAGCAAGCAAGGCTCTGACATCAAGAGAGAATTCACTGAAATCAAGGCCAGGAATGAACCAGAAAGGTTCCAGTTATATAACCAATTGTTAAGAATGGCTCCCACCAATCAACAAAGGCTAATGGCAGCCTATGATATTCAAGCAGGGAAGATTACCCTTAGTCACTTTAGGCCCACCACACAGTAGCCACAATCAGCTGCTGATTATATCAGGACCAATCTGGAAGCTCTTGCTAAAGACATCCACCCAATGGACCAAATTGAGTTAAACAAACAAGCCAGAGAAATGGTATACTCTACCTTGGCAGATAAAGAATTACTGGCTCATAAACTGCAAAACTCATTGTACAACACTTCTGCCCAATTGGACCTGGAAAAGGCCTCCTCATTAGCCAAGGATAATAGAATTAAATCCTTGGAAGAGATTATCATGGAATTTGGACATGATCCCAAGGATCCCAAGGGCGTATAGGCCTTAATAAGAAAGAAAGTGGAAGACATAGCAGCCCTCAGAAGACAACTTAAGCTACCAGCTACAATGCACCCTCAGACCACAGAGGTGGCACAACAAAGAGAAAAGGAGAATGTGGTAAGTTTGTTAATGAGGATGAATCAAAGACTGCTGGATACAGAGAAAGCCTTGGAGACAACACTGCAAGGAAAACAGGAGGAGTTGGCCTCTCAGCCAGCTCAAACAGCTCCAACTCTTACAGTTCCTCCTCCTACAGTCACCATAGCAGCCCCTCCCACTGATCTAGCATCAACAACAGGTACCTTGACTTCAACAACAACTACAGTAGCAGTAGGACAAGATGCCAGCTTGAGCATGGAAGAGATGATGAAAGAAATAAAGGCTTTGGAAATCCAAATGGAAGAATTAAAAGATGCCAAGGAAAAACTAGCCAAGATTGAGGTAAATTATGACAAATCAAAAATGGTTGTGGTTGAGAAGACAAGAGAAGTGAAGGTCTTGGAGAATAAAATAAAAGCCTTGGAAAAGGACCTCACTCGGCATAAAACTCTAACAGAAATAAAAACTATTTTATGGGATAAGATTGGCCAGTCTATTGTTGATCAATGGACAACAATACAGACTATTTTTGACCATATGGAATTGATAGGGTTAGCCCAATACAAGACTCAAAAGGCCAGAGCATTATTGGAAAACAAGCCTGAGAAAGCCAATCAATTGATTCATTTTTTAAATACTCATACCAGTGAGCAATTAGCATCTCTAGATATTCAGAATACGACAGATACTATTTTGAGAGTCAAGAAGGTGCTGACCATGAGGAATTTTTTACAGACTATAGAAAGAAAGTGTCAAGAAATGCAAACAGAGGTAAATGCCTTCAGATAGAAATTTGTAGTATTACAGAGCAAAGGTTTGCCCAGCTTATTTACTAGCAATGGTAGGCTGTTAAAACATGAACAATATGCTCACAGGCTAAATACCTATGTTACCAATCAAATTATAGCATCATCAAGCAATTCAGTAGAGACAGTGCCTCCCTTTGGACAAAGTTTATATGATAAATTGGAAAATTTGTTTTACATTCAGCATGAGATAGCACGTCTCTTTGAAGTCTAGCCAAATTATTATAGGTATACTAAAGCTGATGAGACATTGATTAAACTGAAAAAGCATCAATTACCAACAGATCAATGGTGGCAGAGCATGCTTGAGGTCTTGCCAAGGTAGTTTGATTCTCCTTTTTGTAAATTGTCTGCATTACAAGTAAATGGCAATATATCGGTCTCCTATCAGAAAATCAAATCGACAAAGGATGGAATTCACACTAAAAGCGTTCAAACAAACTCAGGCACAGGTGGAAAGTGACAGCACATCAGGAACGCAAATCAGAGAAGCAGCCATCAACCGACTATCTGAGCCAAAAATTCAGCAATAACAGGACACCTAAGGCAGCCAGTACAACATAGTTATTTCTTCATGCTTTTCTGCGCGGTTTTCCACATCAGTTATTGCCCCTGCCAAAGTAGATGGATAAATTTATTATTTGATATTTTCCTACAAGATATTTTGTAAATTTTTTATAAATACCTTCTCCAGTTATGTATTGTTGTTGGCTGGTGAATATCATTCTGGACCTGCTCTGTAAGTTTTGATAACTCTTCTGAAATAAAAATTGCTAGAATGTTGTGTTGGTGAACTTGCTGGTTATGGAATCAATGGCAGAAGAATATATTGCAGAATTCTCGTGTTAATACATGGATCAATAAGTTTTCTTTACTCTTGTGTTATGGTATATGTATTTTATTTATCATCTAAATATCATGCTCTAAGTTACAAGAAAAAAGGATAACCCAGAATTTACTTTGTTGTACTCTGTGTTCAATTCCTGTAATTTTTTATGTTTTCCACAGGACTAGCATAGGCAAGAATTCTTGACTGCTCTTGCCTCCCTGGTTCTTCCACTCGAAATATCATCAAGGAATTCTTAACTGTTCCCTGATAATGTTTACACAATTTCCCTTTGTTAACATAATGAAAGATTCTTGATTGTCTTTCATCTTAGTTCAGCTTGAAAGTTGTTCTGTGTTTAATTATCTTGCTATGTAGTCTTCCTATTGCCAAAGGAACCATACCCAGAGTTTTATTTCCATTAGACTCCATCAACCCAATGGTCTGAACTTCTCTCAAGTTATAGCCTTGTTCTACTGTTTGTCATCTTCCAAACACCAAACAAAACTTATGCTTCATAACTAGCCTAACATATAATCAAACAAATCTAAATCACAAAGAGAGAGCCCTCTCTGGTTGCAGATTGGCTAGGATCTATAGCTAAAAGATTGGTTAGTGGTTACCTCGGCCGTATTCCCTTCTGGAGGTAGGGAACAACCTGAGTGATAACATGAATGACTATCGGAATTTATATATCTACATGTATGTTTGAGTTGCAGTTCTTTCGATTTTGGTATTCCAATTCCTCGCTCTGTCTTAAATCATTTCAACCATCGCTCTCAGCTCTGACTTCATGATTTAGGGGGCATCTATTACACATTAATTTGTCACTCTCCATTCACTCCATATTCTTGTTCCCGAAGGACCTTAGTAGTGACTATTGTGTTATACTTTCACCATTAAACCTATGCTCTTGCATCTCTTGAAGTTTGAAGTAAGTAGTCCCCACTCCCTTAAGAACATTTCAAGAGAATCCTTCTTAAAACCTATTTTATAAGATCACCCCTCTTTCCCAGTGTGTCACCCGTGCCGATGGTGGATTTTTACACTATGACCCATGCACTACTGCTACCCCAATACCCACACTGATCTACTTCTGGAAAGTGTTTATAGAAGGAAACGAAGTTTCACATCTAGAAACTTCTAGTGGCGATGTGTTGGATGTTTGTTTAGTTGGATAAGGGTCGAGAACTCCATATAAGGTTCTTTCCCCCTTAAAAGTGGACCTTCCCAAGGAGATAAGACCTTCTTCCCCCTTGAGTGGATCTCATTCTTATCCTCCTCTCCCTATATAAACCACTTCCTCTTACCCTTTTTGGTTACACATAATACAACACATAGTGAAAGTGGTGGAGAGATAGAACCAACTGCAAAATACTAAAATCTTTAGCTTTTGATAGAAGAAGATTAATCTTAGATGACAAAATACTAGTCTTTGGTAGCTAAAGCATGAGGAGAGAAAGTTAGAGCTTGGAATCCATTCCATGTCAAGCTAGAGGAGGAAAATAGTGCTAAAAAGGCATGTAGCGGGACTTAAATACTGCAAAGGAGATCTCCAACATCAAGTCTTTGGTTGTATTTCTATTTCAAGTTTATTTTAATAAAACTAATGGTTTATTTCCTAAATCGGATGTAATATTACATTTGATAGATTAGAACTCCTTCACATTTGAAGTACATTGGATTTGATTTTATGATATCATATTTGTTGTTGTTTCTTGCATGCTTGTTTTAGGTACTTGAACAAAAGGAACAAGAGGAAGCTAGAGCAAGGAAGCAAGATCACCATCAAGTGGATTAATTTTATAAGAGGTAGGCCCTATTATTCGATTCTAATCCAAGGAAATTTACAGTCGATTGTCTTATTTATGGCTAGACCCACTTCCTTAGGCTATAGGGGTCGTCTCCGTCCATAGAGAGAATATTCCTACAGCACAAGGTGTTGATCCATCTGATTCCAATATCATTTTCTTTGATCTGGAAAACCATGTTCCACGCTTACCTCATCAAATTTTGTTTCTCATTCAAGTGATCATTAATGAAAATACAATTCACAAGATTGTCATTGATGAAGGTGCTTCTACCTACATCATGTCTTTGTCTTGTTGGAAGGAAATCGGTTCTCCTACCCTAAACCAATCACCTAACACGTTGGAAGCCTTTGATGGATGCAATTCTCAACCATTCGTTGTCCTTCCTAATCTTGCCATTACCATGGAAGGTAAGACAGTTAATGTCGAAGTAGAAATTGTTGATGCAAATCTTAACTATAATATTCTACTCGGGCAGAGTTGGACCCATGTTATGCATGTTGTAGCCTCCTCTCTATTCTGCATGCTCCATTTTCCTCATCAAGGGAAAATCGTCACAGTCGACTAGTTTTCTTTCTTTGCCTCTTCCTGCTCCAATGGCAATGTTTCTTACGTGAAGCATACTGGTGCTCCATATGAGAGGTGGGGGCTAGAATTTTCAAAGATCCCACCTTAATGGGTATTTTTCCTCTCCCATCTCCACATGTTGCCTCAATCAACATGATCTTGGTTAAGTTTGATCCTTGGGTCATTCCTCCTCCTGATCAAGTTGAAGCATGGGGTTATGTCATGTTGCTAAGCCTTGGCGAGATTAATTGTGTGGAGATTGTTCTAGCTTCAGCCTTCGTATCTATTGATCACACTACTTTGGGTACGTCTCTTGACGTGTGTTCTCAATCTCCTTGGCTTGGTTCTTCGGATTCTTCTGATCCCTTAATCGAGATGTTTCCTACTGACGAAGCTATCATGGAAATTATGTCTCTTGAGTAAGCACCTTGGAATGATACTCATCATCATTTCTAATTCTTACCTAGCCAGGAAGTCATATCTACCTGCCTTGAGAAGTTCTGTTTTCAGTTGCCAACCCAACCACTTCATATGCCTATCATGACCCATGAAGTCTGGTTGGAAGGGAACATGGGTAATATTACCCAAATGATGCCTATTGACATTTATGTTAAGCCTAGTATCGTTGAAAACATACATATTGGGGTAATCTGTTCTCCTGATGAGATCAAGCTTTATACTCATATTTTTCATGAGTTTTGAGATGTTCTTACATGGTCGTATGAAGAAATTTCTAGCATTGACCCAGGTATAGTTGTGCACAAAATTCTAACTTATCCTAATGCCAAGCCCATTCATCAATGGATTCATCCTGTGCAGCCTAGAAAAGCATTTGCCTTCAATGGGGAAGTTGAAAAAATTCTTAAAGACAGATTTATTTATCCTATTTCTCTAATAGATTGGGAGTCCAATATCATACCGGTGACTAAGAATAAAGGCACCATTCAGGTCTGTGTTGATTACTATGACATTAATCATGCTTGTCCAAAGGACAATTATCATCAAAGCATTTTATTGCTCCAGAGGTTGTGTGTGGAACCTCTTCAGACCAGATTATAGATGAGTGTGTTGGGAGTGAGATTTTGTACTTTATGGATGGTTTCTCTAGTTATAACCAGATAAACATTGCACCCGCTGATCAACACAAGACCGTCTTTATCTATCCATGGGGGACTTTTGCATATAAAAAACTCCCTTTTGGCCTTAAGAATGTTGGGGCTACTTTCCAACGAGCGATGTCTTATGATTTTCATGACATTAAAAACATTGTTCAACCTTATTTGGATGATCTTTCTTCTCATTCATGTAAGTTTCATGACCATCCTGATCACCTTCAACAAATTTTTCTTTGTTGTCAACATTATAACATTCAGATTAATCCACATAAGTGTGTCTTCTGCATTGAGTTCGGAAGACTTCTCAGTTTTATTTTTTCCAAGGATGTTATTCGTCTTGATCCTCTCAAAGTTGAGGCTATTGTTAATCTACCCCTGCCATTTTCATTTCATCAATTATAGAGTCTACAAGGGAAAGTGAATTTCCTTCTACGCTTTGTGCCTAACTATGCTAAGCTAACTTTAGGGTTCATTCAATTTCTTAAGCAAGGAACTCTGTTTCATTGGGATGTGACTGCCCAAAAGTCTTTTGATGACTTGAAAGTGTCCTCATTAATGCTCCTTTATTGCACCCTCCAAACTATCATCTTGATTATTTCCTCTATCTAGTTGTAGCTTCTAGCACTATTGCTATGGTCCTAGTGCAAGACGACGACGAAGGTCATGAACATGTCATTTATTACCTTAGTCGCAATATCCTCAATGATAAAACCCGTTATGCTCATGTCGAGAAGTTGGCTTTGGCTATTGTTCAGCCTATTCAACGCTTTTAGCATTATATTCTCCTCTACCTTACAACCATGATTTTTGATTACAACCCGATGACTTATATTATAACTCTTCATTTTCTTGCGGGAAAATATTCCAAGTGGATTTTCATCCTCCAGGAATTTGATTTGGTGTTTACTACTGCCAAATCGAAGAAATCACTTGTATTTTCTGAGTTTATTTGCTCTTTTCACTCTACTTCTCTCCCTACTGGTTCTGATGAGCAATTACCGATGAGACTCGCTTTCTGATTAGAACTCTCGATCCTTGGTAAGGTGATGTCATCATGTATCTCAAAACTTCTACCTTCTAGTCTACGTTTTCCAAGGATGATCACCGATGCATTCGGCATCAATCCCAACCTTACTGCATCATTGGGGATACTTTATATTGCGTTGGTGTTGATTCCATTCTTCGTCGATGTTTAACTCTCGATGAGGTTGAAAGAGTCTTAAATGACTTCCATTTTGGTGCATGTGGTGGTCATTTGTCTGTCTATGCCACTTTTCAAAAGATCCTTCGCGCTGGCTATTTCTGGCCCTCCATCTTTAAGGATTGCATTCTTGTTGTCTGCAAATGCCACCAATGCCAAATTTATCAACGAAAAATGTGCACCCCACCCACTCTCCTTCACCCCGTTATTACCGTTGGTACCTTTTCCAAATGGGGAATTAATTTTATGATATGTAACCCTAGTTCAGATGAGGGGCATGGTTATATTATCATTGTCATGGATTACTTCACCAAATGGGCCGAAGCGATGCCTACATATTCAGCTGACGGTAAAATGGCAATGCAATTTCTATTCAATCATGTGGTTTCCAGGTTTGGAGTGCCTCAAGCCATTGTCACTAGCCATGGCTTCCATTTTCACGATTATATGATGGCTGAGCTGACTTCTAAATTGGGCTTACGTAAAGACAGCTCAACTCCGTATTACCCTCAGTCCAACGACCAAGTTGAAGCGGTAAACAAAGTTTTAGTTACTATGCTTCAACACACCATTGGGATGCACAAATCCAATTGGCATCTCATGCTTTTTCAGCTCTGTGGGCCTACCAAACCTCGACTAAAGACACAACTGGATTCACACCTTTCCAACTCGTCTATGGTCTGGAAGCTACCCTACCAATTGAATGTGAAACTCCCTCACTCAAATTAGTTGTCGAATTACTGCCTGAATCCTCACCTCAATAAGAGCATCTCGTATATTTGGAATGACTGGATGAAACCTGCCATCTCACTGCTTTAGCCACTGAAGCACAGAAAAAGAGAGTTAAATCCCATTTTGATCAGTTGGTCTCTCCTCGTGCATTTTCTGAGGGAGATTTGGTCTTGCTATATGAACAAGCTAATGATAAGCTAGGGGCAAGAAAATTTGAACCCGTGTGGCATGGGCCCTATATTGTCAAGCATATATTACAAAAAAGGGCCTTTTATCACTCAAGAAAAATTTCTAAATTTTTCACATTAGTTCGATTGTTTGTCAAAAGGTTAGTGTCAATTTTGGGTCTAGTCTTTTCATCTGGTTTTAGAGTCTAAACAGTTTGAATAGGAGTCTTGTTAAGAGTCTTGTTAGTATGTCAAAAGGGGTCAATTCTCTATTCTAAGTATATCATTGGTCTCACATCTCACATGAATATCATATGTCGAAACTCGTTTCAAAGCTCGTATGTGCTACAAAACTGTCTAGGTGATTTCGTAGCGCAGAAACCTCGTCTAGGTGATTTCGTAGCGCAAAACACTGATTTTTCACTGGCTGTGCTACGAAATCAGAGATTTCTTCAGATCCATAGCCAATCTCACCTAGCTGTCATACCCATCAAAATCTGTTATGTTTACATCAACAATTGTCAGCTTATACACTTCGCCTATCTCTTGGTCTTAATTTATGATTTCTGGACTGAATTGAGTTGGTTTACATCTCATGCAATACCCGATGCTTTTCTTCTGCTAGCTGATCACAAATTTCTTTTGGGAAGAAGTGTATGTTTATTCTGGGTGGTTTTATCTTATTGCACTACACTTTTTTGGATGATCAATATTTTTTCAAGTCAGCTGCATGATACCTGAAACTGGCTACAATATTTTCATTATCGATAGATTGGTATCGAAACCATATTATTAAAAATGATAATGGACACCAGAAGGTTATGGTTGGTTATTCTAATTCAGGAAAAGATGCGGGGCCTTTCACTACTGCATGGGGATTATATAAAGCACAGGGAGATGTTGTAGTTGCTTGTAAATAATTTGGCATTAGAGTTACCCTATTCCATGGCCGTGGAGGAAAATAGTCTTCTAAGATTGGGAAACTCTGTGCAATTCCTTGGATATTTGCATGGACACAAACCAGATTTGTTTTACCTGCATGGCTTGGTGTTGGAGCGAGCCTCGAAGCAGCCTGTGCAAAGGGATACAAAGAAAAATTACAAGCCTGTACAGAGAATGGCTAGTTTTTTTCAATGCATAGTTGATTTAAATGAAATTGTACTTGCAAAGTCAGATTTATCCATTGCAGCACTCCTAGCAGAAGGGAAAGTACCTAGTGGAATTGGAAAGAACAAAAAAATAAGGAATTGTATCATTGACAAAAATGCAAGGATTGGAAAGAATGTTACAATTTCAAACACTGATGTGGCAATGCCTGAGAAACCTTATGCATACCCTAAAACAACACTTGCTATCATACTAGGCGGTGGAGTAGGAACATGGTTTTTTCCTTTTACAGGAATAAGAGGAAAACCGACAGTACCAATTGGAGGTGCATACAGACTAATTAATGTACCAATAAGAAATTGCATTAACAGTGGGATTAATAAGATATTCATCTTAACACAGTTTAATTCTTAGTCTCTAAATCATCACAGTTCCAAGGCATATGGTTTTGGAAATGGTGTGAACTTCGGTGATGGCTTTGTGGAGGTTCTAGTGGCCACTCAGACTCCAGGTGAAGATGGGATGAATTGGTTTCAGGGGACAACAGGTGCTGTGAGGAAATTTATGTGGTTTTTTTTTTAGGATCCGAGGAATAGGCATATATAACATGTTATTATTTTGTCGGGTGACCATCTCTACCGTATGGACTATATGGACTTTGTACGAGAACAAATTGATAAGGAGGCTGATATCACAATTTCATGTGTCTCGATGGATGACAGTTGTGCTTCTGATTTGGGTCTCATGAAAATTGATGATAGAGGTCGCACACTTTATTTTAGTGAGAAGCCTAAGGGGGTTGATCTAAAAGCTATGAAAGTGGACATTGGCAAAGGAGACGGGAAATATTTTTCTCTTCTAGAGCTGTCCATTCGAAAAATCTATGAGAGTATTGGCAGATATGACTCTCTTAATATGCTTCCTAGAGATCTAGTTAGCAGATTTTTAATGAGTTGGTTCATACTCAAGTTCTCACATGAACTTCGCTCCACACATTTCAAGATTGTAATCTTCAGGATGTTTTTCTGAGAGAATACCCTGGTGTGGAAGATAGTTGACTTGAAATTCTTGCAACGCAGGGACCGCCTCTCCTGGCAATTGATATTTCTATTTTAGACATGACAGATTCAGGGCTTTCGCTATTGCAAAATTGTCTAAATTTACAACATCTGAATTTTAACTATTGTCAACGTATTTCTGATGTTGGACCAAGATATCTCACAGGCTTCATTATTTGAATTCTAGAGCAAGCAATATCAGGGAGCACATTTTTCATCTTTATACAAAGAAGATTGCAATCACTGGCAACATGTGGACTTACAAACTTGACTTCACTTAGTTTTAAAAAGAGCAATGCAATAACTGCATCAGGCTTGCGTGCCTTAGTTGGTCATGTGAACTTGACAAGTCTGGATCTGGAGATGTGCTCAGGGATTCATGGTGGATTGGTGCATCTAAAAAGGGCTTACAAAAATAGAAGCATTGAACATTGGATGGTGCAATTGTATAAAGAACTCAGATATCAAACCTCTGGTTGGGCTTACAAACTTGAAGGAGCAGCAAATTCATCGAAATAAATTCGCTGATTCAGGCATTGTTTATGTAGGTTGTTCGGTGAGTGTGGCATGCATGGATATAATTTCAGGTCTTGTTGCTTTGACATATCTCAACATAAAGTCATGTTGTATAACTGATGCTGGATGCTAAAAGCTTGAAGAAATTTTGAATTTAAAGACTCTGAACATGGCCTATAACAATATTACACATGCTAGCCTAGTACATTTAATGGTCATTAGTCATAGCCAGTTTGGTTCATGATGCCTCAGATAGCTTAGAGGAGGTTTTGTCTTCACACATGGAAAAGGTTGACAACACATAAAGAACGTGGCACTCTAACACATTTTTTGTATAATCAAAGAAGAAGGACATGGTTAATTGGTTTCAAATATCCTGGAGGAAATCAAAAGCAGAAAAATAGGGGTAGTTTCCTACTTTTCAGCAGCAGTTGAGAGATGTGACATTAAGGGCCAGCAGGCAGTTTCAAACATCCACCAAAGCTAAACTAAGGAAGGGCATCTGTCAAAGAACGAGTTTGGATTATATTTAATGCTACTACCAACGTGATAAAGAGTTATAATCCTAATTATCTTAGGTCTCTAAAACTGCTAGTTTGCAGTCAGTTGTATTTATTAGTTAGTTTCAAATGTTAGTAGGTGTCATCATAGGAAGAATTCGAGTTCCCCTAGAGGAGGAATCTCAGTCATGCAAAAAGCCCTATATATAGCAGAAGAGTTGATATACAAAAGGGTTGGAAATTTATTGAAAAAATCTATGATATTTGGCTTTATGTAAAAACTTTGTTTTAGTAATACAAGACTTGGCTTTACTTCTCAGGTATCAGAAGGAATTTATTGTTCAGAATGTTGTGTATTATCCTCTCCTCAGTGTTTGCAGTGGTATAGATGTGTGATTACTTAGAAATCACTGATTGTGCTCTAATTTCCTTCACATATTTATAAACTGTGTTGTCCTATAGGTTTCTGGTGTATTCTGAATGGTTGAATTCTAAATTTCCTAACTTCTATGTAAGGTTGATATCATTGTTATGCCGAAACTGTTTTGACTCCATAAGCCCCATGGATAATCTCTAATTGTGTTTCCACCACTCTCATTTTTCTATCTTTGTTTTACAAGAGTTAGCCATCTTAATCTTAATCAAAAATCATTAATCCTTTGAGAGAGCCCTCTCAGGTTGGGGAGGCTAAGCATCAACCTAAATTAGGTTTGAAATAGTTACCTAAGGTCTTCCTGGTCAGTAGCTTCCAGGGTCAGATTTTAAGATAGCAGGGCCTATGAGCTAATTAATTATGAAGGTAACCCTTTGAGCAAGCCTTGCAATGGGATTTACCTCCAAAAGTATTATGCATGAGTCATCTCGCATGATTTGTTATGTACATAAGTGTGTTATTCATTTTTTTGCAGTTTGGTTTGGTGTGTTTTTCAAGTAGTTTTCCTTCTTATTATGTCTTCACCTACTTTACAGATGTCTATGACTCCTTATGTCAGTTTTATCAATGGTGCTTGTTGTAGTACCTGAAATCTATCATCCATGACATGGGCTATTTATGACCCTCATGGTGAGTTAATTGATATTCAAGGTATTTGTTTGGGTCAAACAACTAATAACATTGCTGAATATAGCACAGTTCACGAACTCTTGTCAGAAGCCATTGCTCTTGACATTTAAGAAATGGTTGTAAACCTTGATTCAAAACTTGTTGTTCTTTAGCTCAATGGGAAATATTCTGTCACAAACCCTCAATTATTGAGAATTTATTTGCGTATTCATCTCTTGGAAAGAAATTTTGATTATATCACATATCATCACATTCCTAGGCATATGAATACATTAACAAATGCATTGGCTAATTATGTTTTAAACATAAATTTATGCAATATGTGAAAAAACATTGTATCATAGTAAACAGGAAATACAGCATATATATGTCGACAATGTTTGAGTGTAATACATCAAAATCCAAAAAATAACTTATGTGTTCCAAGTACATCTGTGGCTCGCAGAACTTAAAACTGTAAATGAAAATTCTGGACTACTCTACGTGGTGATCATGACAACATGTTACTGCTTGTACTATATGAGTCAGTAATCATCGGATCTGATATGACACTCCCACTATGTGCTGCTGGTAACGGAAAGGAATGTCCTCGATCCATGCATACTCTGGGATCCCTCTCATCAGGCCCTCCAAGTTTCGAGAGATCTCCTCTTTGTTGTCCACTCCTTCCTGATAAGGAGTGACCTTGAACTGTCGAGCCAAGCATCTAGATATAGGGGAAATCCCTATTGGTCTTTCTGGTCCAACATCTGCAATGAGAAAATCAAGGTGTCATGAATACATTTATGCAAAAAAAGAACAAACCAAAAAAAACAAAATTGTTTTTCTCACCTCCATCATCAAAGTCTTCTCCCTCTGGGAGTGGTATGTTAGGATCACCACGGAAGTCAATCCCGTTGTATGACCAATCCTCTACCAAAATTAACTGTCATCTGAGACATACAAAGAAGGGAAGCTTGTAGGACATATGTTGGCCCCCTCCATATCTAGGCATCATCTCGCTCCATCAAACCATCCATGGATCTCGTGGTACTGGAGGGTTCACCTCCACCATATGGTAATGGAACAGTAGGATCCATTCCAAGAAGAAGGTCACTAAGACAAAGCCATATCCAAATTTCTTTAAGTTCCCTGCTTTGCACTTGGGTAGTTCCCTTTTCATGTTTACCTTCATGGCTTCCACCCAGTTGAAAACCATGTACGCCATGCAATCCACAAAATACTAGAACCTATATTTGTTGGACTTGTGTAGTGCTTGAGTCCCATCCACTCGGTTGATGGTCAAGAGTATTACCTTCAATACAAGATCATTTATGGTCATGATGTCGATCTTGTTGCTTGTATATTTCAGGGCTTCTGGGCAATCTTGGGCAAGCAGCATGTCTACACTTGCCCCAATAGGCCTGCCTCCATATGGTTGGACTCATTACCCTCTGTGGGACAACCCAGTAATGAAGTAAATGTCTGAAGTCTCCAGCTCCAGCTCTTGGTCATGGATCACAATACCTCCCGTCCAACATCCCATAGACTGATCAGGTATTGTAGTAACTCAGGTTAAGCCCGTAGGACCAGTTTCATAAAGAATTCGAGGAGCCCACAGTTCCTAAATGCGTGTAAATAGTTTGGATTTTCCAAGGCCATTTGATCTATTCTTTTGTGCTCATGTTCTTTCCACTCAATCACCATCTTTTTCCTTTGATTTCCCCACAAAAATCCCACATTTAATTTAGCATCAATCTTTGAAAGGGAAATTTCAGATTTAAAGCATTAAAATAGGGAAACATTTGAAAAAATCTAATTCTCTCTGTAGGTGCAAGTCCCCATGCTAGAAGCCCCCAATTGGCATGGTCCCATCCCTAGATCCTACGTCGACCAAGGGCGAATTTTTTTTGCTAAAAATCACTCAAAATCCCTGAAAAGATGGTTAAATGCATAAAAAACACGTATCAATGCGAATATTAGGGCCTCGGCTCTTGCCTGCAATAGACAGTTCGACGATTGGCTTCCTGGATCCACAGAAATCTGCTCCTAAATTTTTAGGGAACAAGTGGGTAAAAATTGCTCCAAATGAGGTAAATGAGGTAAATAGTAAAAAATGTTTTAATTTTTTCCCTTTTTATAACCTTTTCGCTATGTTTTAGGGTTTTAAAAAGTTTCTTTCACCATTTTCCCTTAGAAATGGATAATTCATTTGCCTCTTGTGTAGCAATAGGTGATGGTTTGCTGGTGGTGATGCAAAACTAGAGTCGTGTTTAAGCTCTTTTCCTGACTCGTAAAAAATAAAATGAAAAGAATGCCAAGTATTTTTCCCTTTTTGACTCGTTAAAGAAAATAAATAAGGGTAGTCCGCTTGAAGATCTTTTCTGACTCTCAAAAGATGAAAATATTATTGACTTCTTGTCATTTTGGTCTCTTTAATGGTTTCGAAACATCATTTACTCAGTATACGTTTACCCCTTTTTCAGGCTGGGATAAACTACTTATGGAAAAGGTACTCCTTGGCTAACATGGTGAAAAGGTTCTTTCGAGTATTATTTTCTACCTTTTCAGGCTCGAGAGACAAATTTATGAAAATGGACCTTTTGGAGTTTTCTTTTTTGTGTCTTTTTCAAACTCTCTAAACATGATAAAGATACTATGTTTTTCCTTTGTCGAACTCATTAAAATTTAAATGATATCGGATTTGTCACCATGACAGACCGAGATTCTCCTTCCTAGGGCTCGTAAATCTTACAAGGTTGGATCTATCCAAAGGATGGACTTATATTACAAGCATATGTTATCCCCTTCAAGCTTGTGATAAAAAATAATTAGGGTACCTGCCAGAAATGGTGGGGGAAAATGGAAAATTTTTACCAGTTGTGTCAGCAGCTTGTCACTCTTGAACATGACACTCTTCTACTTCGTGTCAGGTTGGGATATCCTCAGTTCATCATTGACCTTCCTGGGTTTGGGCCTCCACTTTTTCCTTTCCATCTGACCTTTTCCACGTCATCATGACCTCTGATCCTATGGATCCAAAAGCTGACAAACTCCAAAGCCGTGTTTCCAATATGTTCAAGAGTTAATCCTTTTGTAGTTTACACTCATTCCTGATTCTTTGTATCATACATAATCGTTGCAACCCCTTGTCTCGCGTGGATGATGTGTGATACATCATGGACCTCCTTCGACAAGGTCACTTTCTATTGACTTCATCTCATTATCTGGGAAGTTGCCTTAGAGACTCCCTTCCAGTACCTTAGAGCTTGCATGCCCTAATGTCAAGTTATTCACACTTGACAACAAGTTTTCATCATTAGCTTTTGAATGAGTGACTTGATAAGTCTTCGACTTCAGTCCCTTATTCACACTTTGTGAATTGTGTTGCTGGTACCTTGAGAGTCATTGTCATTATTGGTGGTTTTTATCATGCTTGTTAATGGTTCACATCATTGACCAATAATTAAGCAATTTTCTAGCATGTTCGACTTTGACACATCTATTCACATGCTAGAATTTGTACTTTGGTTGGGTCGTTTTGGAGCACAAGACCCCGGGCTCAGGTTATACCAGTCTAGGTTGCAGGGCGATGTGACATGATCATGCTTACATACATGTCTCTCTCATATGGATGGCTTCGACCATGCCATGGGTCTGTTATGTGTGATCCTTCTCATTATTGGATGGTTTTGACCATAACCTGGGTTAGATATGATCTTGCTTGCTGGATGGCTACACCCATACCTTGGATCCATTTACATGATCTTCTTTTGTATGACTGTGCCCATACCATGATTCATGTATCATATTTTTCAATGATGTATATGTATCTATTCTTTCTTGCAGGTTTTTCAATGACAATTAAAGTTCCCTGCATCTACTCGTAAAGAATTTCACCCCTCGTTCTTGTTTGACCCTCATGCTTTAGGGGGAATCTATTACACAACATTTTTTCAGTGTCCCTGTACTCCCCATTCCTTGATCTTGGAGGAATCTATAGTGACCCTCATATGTTTCCCTGTCATGAAGAACATGTCCTTACATCCCTATTCATTTGTAGAACATTTCCCTCTTACATCATTTCCCAAGAATATTCCTTCAAACTCTGTTTTCAAGACCGATGTTATCACTCAGTTTCTTCCCTGTGCTGATTTGCAGAGTCTAACACTGGGCCTAGTGCTAAAAAATTTATGACCCATGCTGACCATCTTTTGGAAAGTTTTTAAAAATGGTGTCGAAGCTTCCAGGTCTAGAAGCTTTGTGAATGGAAGTTTGGTAAATGGTTAGGCAAGATAGAGCCGAGAGAGACTGTTTGGGCTCCTTTCACCTATTAAAATGGAATAAAAAAAAATGGATAAGGCCTCTTCCATCATAAGAGGATCCATTTCCCCCTCTCTCAAGCTATATAAACTCCTTTTCCAACCTCATTTATCTAATGAAAGGGTTGGAATAATTTGCAACTCTTGATATCCATATTGAGAGCCTTAGCCTCCTAGTTTGTGTTTGTAAAGGGAGAATAGGATTGTAGTTTTGTTTGGTTTGGGGCAAAGAGGAAGAAGCCTTGAACTTTCATTGTTCG
Source organism: Pinus taeda (assembly GCA_000404065.3). Taxonomy (NCBI): domain Eukaryota; kingdom Viridiplantae; phylum Streptophyta; class Pinopsida; order Pinales; family Pinaceae; genus Pinus; species Pinus taeda. The sequence continues at coordinate 33,049 of APFE030534566.1, read as the reverse complement.
AGGGTGAATCATGAGATGCTAACAGTGGTGTTGGAACTTGGACACGTCGAAGGAAACCTGAAACGCTAAGGAAAAGGTTGTACTTTCATTTTTGTCATAATAATACAACGGATATTTTGTTTCCTATATCAATTTCATATGTTAGTTGGTAGCTTAAAACTCCTTAGCCTCTTAAGTAGGTTGAATATATTGTATGCTATCATGTGTGCTTTGGTTTCTTGTCTATTTGTTTCAAGTGCTTGATTGACGTGAAGGAGTTGATCATTGGAGAAAAGACACAAGGACTTCATCAAACAAGGATTAATGATATAAGAGGTAGGATCTTATCCATTATAGATCTAAGGGAAAGAGTATTAGATTGTCTTGTTTGTGGCTAGACCCTCTCCCCTGGGCTAGAGGGATTGTCTCTATCAGCAGAGAGAATCTTCCTACTCCACATTAAGTCATACCTTTTCCTTGGTCTCCTCATTTATGAGTGGATGATGAAGTAATGAGTGGATGATTAAGTGCAACATGCTCTTTGCATATTGCACATTATAGTAAGGGAATTAGTAATCTTTGTATGTCTACATATTTAAGCTAATACATAAAAAATTAAGACAATTCTAATGGTGGATAAATCTTGATTTTAGACCTCATTAATATGATTAATAACACACATGTTATATATACTAGAAAGTACATACAATTTTTTGAAGTGAACTTCAAGCATAAGTGAGAACTTAACACATGTAGAAAATATGAATTTCAAATGAATTTGATTACATTATTAACACTTATGCTACTAACCTATCATCGATTATGTGTCATGTTTCATCCTATGTTCCCCCCCTTTGATTTATGTTCACAATTATCAAGCAGATGGTCTATAATGTATAAGCAATACCAAATTCAACATTTTTTCCTTTTTTAATGTCTATGTTTGATGAACTATTGTAATATGTCACATACATTCATAGATGAAGAAATTAAAAATATATAAAGAATTGTTTATTGTGAATATACAAATTGTGTGTGTGTGTGTGTGCGCATATTCTATTTTTTCTTGTGGCATAACTCATTAATATAAAAAATAAATTGTTAATACTTCTCCTACAATTTTAAATAATAATAATAGATAAAAATATTATATTGTAATATTAAAAACTAACCTCCATATGAAAAAAAACACATTTTTCATTATTTGAAGATATCCAAATGAAGTACCAACACTTAACATACTAATTTTAGGGTTTATTTTCTTAATTAATCTAAAAAGATATAAAATAATCATATTCTTTTAATGGAAAAATAACCCACACTAGTACCCATTGTCCTTTACATGTATACTAGTTTACATATATATTAGTTTATATGTATTAATGGAAATGATCTTGTCATTCGGAAAGAGTTATTTTTGCTGACAAAACTAACCTCCCTAGGAGTCTAAGACTCTCTAGTGACAAACAAGACGATTAAGAGCAATCCTTCTCTAAACATACATTATTCTATGAGAAACCAAGTGTTTTTCGATCCTACCTCAAGTCCAACGCTTGTTGTAGCAGTCCAGCCTCGTCGATCCAGATGAGCTCCTCCTTCACTTTGAAACCTGCATACACTAACAATCAAACAATTACATAACTCCTGAATAATCCATAAAAAAAAGCATATTCAACATATAGACCAAGGAGTATATGAAACAATTCATTAACAACAAATCACTGAGAAGAATGGACTTATTTGTATTAAGGAAACAAAAAAGAAACCATTACAACCTGAGCCTTGGTGTTGTGCAAGTTCCTCCCAGGGTCCGGCAAGAGTTTTCTTCTACTTTGACAAGCTCACCACTTCCAAATGAAACAAGAAAGGATGGTAATCTCGCCTCACAAGTTTACAATGGAAGTCCTAATTCCAGCAGCATCTACCCTTTGGAATGTTCATCTTCAACCTCCCCTCCTTGGCCCAATGCCTGTATTTATAGTGTTCTAGAGGAAGTTATTCAGTTCCAACATCAATGGGATACTCCCTCTTTTGGATGGGGTAGCTCCTCTCTTGATGGGATAAGTTCCTCTATCATAGGGATGCATGAACCATCTGGAGGCGCTCAATACACGTCAAACACTCTTCTAGAAAGCTCTAGAAGTGACCACAAGTAACTTTTTTAAGATGAACTCGCGCCTTTTGACCTTTACAGGGGTACGCACCCATCCTTTGGCTTACAGAGCGTACAAGTACACAGGCACAGTGTGTTTGGGATGCGTACACGCAGGCAAGGTAGAGAGAACCTGCGTACCCAGAGATAAACATGTTTTTAAGTGACTTTCTCTCTTTTTGAAGTTTGACATGAAGAGCAGAGGTATGAGGCTTGACAAGGAAGATAATATGACTATTGGTGGAGCCATATTAACTGTAGATAGTCATGGTGACAAATTTCAGTGTAACAGATTGCCCCCTAAAGTACGAAGCCTGTAATAGATAAGGTTTTTATATCATATAGGAAGGGTGAAGTACTTTATCATTTCAAGGATCATCTTGTGGAGAGCCTAGTCAGAACCTACAATTTTCAACACAAAATACATTTATAAGATCATATCATCGCTGAGGTAGGCATTCCCATACTCAGATAAAAAAAAACTTTAACTAAGACTAACTATTCTGATACAGGAATGATTTCATAATACATCATAATTATAGACTCGTGTAGACACAGTATGGGCGCAACCATCTGTTTATGATTGGTCTACAACATAATGAATACAAAACTCCTCGTAGCGGATGGTGGAAACTAGATCCAGGGTCTTCATCTCTACTTCCCGAATTGGTACGATTCTAGCCATGCGAATAAATGAGTCGATGTCGAACATGGTAGAAACCACTTGATTACCAGTCAATGATGTAAACTGTAACAAGCGTGAGAGAGACCACCAGTAATTGTCAAAGGTTCTCAAAGTACCCAGCACAATCCATGAGATGTGAATGAATGAGTCGATGTCGAACATTTCATGGAATCCTTCGATCGCAAGTCAATGATGAAAACTGACGTCGAAGGCGAGAAACCTGCCATTGATGCATGCAGACCTCAAGGTACTGACGATTTCTAAGTCAACTTCTCTAGATAAAGTGTTGATGTCGATAGAAAGCGACCCGTTGCAGGCAAGCCCACAACACGAAATTATAGTTCAAGTTGAAGAAATGTTGCTGTAAGGACTGACTCAATGATGA
>APFE030534566.1:9253-28160 GCA_000404065.3 Pinus taeda | reverse complement strand
AGTATGATCGAAATGTAACCCCTCGAAATTTTTCGGAAGGAGATCTAGTCCTTTTGTACGATCAAGCAAATGATAAATTAGGCGCTGGAAAATTCGTGCCTATGTGGCATGGTCCCTTTTTTGTCAAGCGAAAGCTAGCAAAAGGGGCCTATGAATTGGTAGACTTTGACGGGGTCTCTTTAGGTAAACCCAGAAATGGTCTTTACCTAAAGAGATATTATGCTTAAAACAAGTGTGGAGATTTTTTAGTTAGGTTAGTTTTTCTTCTAGCTGGTGTGTTTAGATTAAAGTGTGCTTAGCTTAGAGATTGAGTTTCCCGTCGTTATTCCTGCTTATCTTGGTTTTACGTTTGATGTCGCAGATGTCGACGCCTCTTCAAACATATATTGGTTTCGCTGATGGCGCTTGCCGTAGTACACAGAATATTTCTTCCGCAGCTTGGGTTATTTATTCGCCCTCTGACGAGTTGGTATCTGTGCATGGGGTAAGCCTCGGTCAAACAATGAACAACATTGCAGAGTATAGTGTAGTGGTGGAGTTATTATCTGAATCAATTTCATTTGGGATTCGGAGTTTGATAGTGAGGTTAGATTCTGAACTCGTTGTATTATAGCTTAATAGAGATGGTAAAGTGGGGGAAAATATCCATGGGTAAGAATATTTTCATATTGTTACAAAATATTTTGATTGTGAAATAAGTTAAGTTTTTTGGGCATGTGACTCTGATAAGTCATAAAATTGGCCCATGGTATTATAACAAAGCATATTTACAAGTTAATAATATCCACGCTAAAGTGGGGGTGAATTAAGAATCTTTTCATATTGTTGCTAAAGACTTCCTATTTCAATTTAATGTGGATGAGGATCTGTTGACTTTATTTTTTATTTTTTTAATTGTCAGCCTAGATTGATTCTCAAGGGAATATGCTCAACATATGCTCAGTCCTAATGTTTATCAACTATTGTAGTGTATTATAGAGTTTGTTAGGTTGCACTGACTTTTAATAAATTTAAAAAATTAGAAGAGTTTTGCATTGACTTTTAATAAATTTAAAAAATTATATTTGTGCCATGTCCTCCCTCCCTGCCCACCAATGTCCTAGGGATTTGAGATTACTCCAATTCTAATAAGTTCATATTCTAATTAGATAGGGAAATTAGTACATAAGAAAAATTTATTTAGCAAAATGGTCCATTTTACAATAATATGTATAATCCTTTTTTTCTCAAGTTAAATTAGATTCATGCTACGTGGCTCCCGGCGCATCAATTTTCTAGGAATTTGAGATTATTCCAATTCTAATAAGTTCATATTCTAATTAGATGGGGAAATTAATATATAAGAAAATTCTATTTGGAAAAATGGTTCATTTTACAATAAGATGTGTAATTCCTTTTTTTTCTCAAGTTAAAGTTGACCCATAACATTTTTATACATGGTTAATGAGGTAAATGTGGGAATTGATTAGGCATTATTCGTGTTGCAATAGTTTTTTTTGTTATATTTAAGAAGACCTAGGCTATATCAACCACATTAATATTTGTAATGTGGTTGTACTAGTTATAAAATATTTTGGTTGTGAAATAAGTTATTTTTTTTGGGCATGTGATATTGATAAGCCATTGTATTGGCCCATGGTATTGTAAAAAAGCCTATTCCTAAGTTAATAACAAAATCAAAATATAATAAATTGAACTTTATTATTTTTATTACAAACTCTAGCTTATACTGGTTTGTAGAGTGCCTCTTAGCACAATCATTGATGTGTTGTTCAAATCAAAGGTATGGTACATCAAAACAAAGAAGAAGCCTAGAAAATCAACTTTTTGGCCATGTTTTAGTTCTTAGTCTTCTAATGTATGGACGTTATGTTATCGAGAAGGTAAAGTTACACGATCTTGACTTTCATCAGGTTATTAGTGCCTTTTCATTTTATAACAAATAAATTCATAAATTGATAATCGACAATGTTAAGGAACTATTGCTAGTTTGATACAATTTTTAGGACTAGCATTTTTCCATTTTTCTCTTTGAGGGAAGAAAGTATTTTCCTCTTTAGATTTAATATTTTGGGAGCATTAATTTGTTTCATTTTTAATAGCTAACTTATATCCATTTAAATCGCAACTTCTTCTTCATTGATCTCTAGCAACTTTGTTATTTTGTAATTACTCTCTGAAACCCTAAATTTGAAAACTTTATGGAGTGTGACCTGAACTATTGTCTTGTAGAAGTGGAGATATTTTTTGTAAAGCTTGAGTAAAAATCTTCACTTTATTTTAAGGAAACTGACGGTTAATTGTAGAATTTGAAAAATACATGCTACTTGCAAAATACTCTTCATTGACCTTGGTTCGACCGCTTGTTTATGAATCTTTATTTAACACATGGATTGATAGGCATTAAAGATGGTAAGATTTTAGTGATTTGTGTGGTATATTTGTCTTTGATATGTATATCTATCTCAATTGCTTGATTCTTGACATTTTATGACTAATTATTTCATAAGGTTAGTTCTATATACTTTTTTTTTTTGTAATTTATGCCTAACTTTTTACCGTAAATTTATGTGCACTTGTAAACGCTTCGACACGAAAAATGCCCCATTGAAATTGTTGTAAATGTGAGCTCACTATGTTTATAATTCAAGAATTGTAGTAGACAATGGCCAAATTATGGTTTAAAAATCAATTTCAAGTGATAATACCAGAAATTGAGGTTAAAAATAATCAATGGTATCAGGTATTTAATAATGAATCAATAGATGGCACCCTTTGAATGGTGTTAGCAAATTATATCGTTGTTGGAGAGATAAGCATATTCAATATTTATCCACAACTATATACATCTTAATCTAGTCATCATGGACCGTTTTATACTAGTTCATGACAAAAATACCTTATGTGCCACTTTTATGTGTAATTCCAACTCCTATCTAGTCTCGTTCTCCATTTTTTGTCATGTTCGGGAATTATACATTTTATGTATTTCTTTCAGTAGAATGTGCATGATACTAGGATTGTGATAGGTCATATGATCTTCCTTGACATACTTATGTGGATAGAGAGTTTTTTTTGTAGCATGAATTGAAATAATGGTGCATTACGCAGGGGTATATATTCTATGTGTGTTGTAAAGGAGGGAGAGTTAAACATTTACTTCATCATATTTTTGTTCTTTGTAAACATTTTAATTTGGGTGATTCTATTATGAAATTAAATTCAGTACTTCTTGATTCCAGGTTTTTTTTGTTTGCAAATGGTCATGTCAAAGTTTTAGCTTGGATGGGACCTTTACATCAATGTCATTTCAACCATGTGACCTGAAAATGAAAAATCTTTTATCGACACTATAGACTTTTACTTCCATCTACAACTTTCAGATATGGTAATGTTCCATCTACAACTTTGATATAAGGTAATGTGGTTGTGATTTTCAATATCTTCACTAGTCTTTAACTTCATGGCATTGATGAATTGTTAGGTGTAGACATCCCTTTCAACTATATTGCCTAATCTTGACACATGTAAGCTTTGATACATGGAAAGGTTGAAGGTTTTCTTGAGAAAAAGGAATATAGAACCTTGTGAACAAAACAAACCTAAAAATGAAGATAATTATGTGGTTGATATGTTACCATATTAGGTATAAAAATAACTCTTTCCTTTAGAAATATCTCAAGCTACCATCAAATTAGAATAGTTTCTTACTATAGGGAAACCTACAATTGCAAGAAGAATAGATTCACCAAATAATTATTCAATAAATTTCTATAATATTCAATTTTTATGCCTATAACTCTATTTTTACTTTTTCATTTTTTTATTGTTTCTGTTTATTTTTAATTACTTTACTAGTCGAGGAGACTATTGATGTTGGTGACTTTGACACCAAGTAAGCCACATTTTGTCTTGAATCCACTACTTATCAGTGTCTCACACTTTGAATAAGATTAGAAGTTTTATTATAATTAATGGTCATCAACAAATTTGTTGTTCAATAGGAGGTTGTGCAAGCAAAAGCTTAAACTATTACATAAACTAGAGTTCCTGCAACAACTTTGCTGAGTAGAAACAACTAAGATCCAAGCTTCATTGTTGGGCTTCATAAATACAATAATCCCCTTGTCCTATTTCTTAATTCTAATATTTACTTTCTATCTTTTTCCTATGTTTTGATATATTGATTTGCATAATATAGTCTTTTGAGGTAATTAATTTATTTCTATCATTTCGTTTCACTGATACATTGATTCAGTTATAAAAGCACATATCTTCTCACATCTGGATTGTTATTGAAAACAGGGACTCCATGAAAATTGGAATTCGTTGTTGTTTCTTGACATATTCCTAGCATAATCAAACAATCTAATGTTGTTTTAGCTAACTTTAGCAACATCAGTGAAGCTAATATCTATCTAGACGAGATCATTTGAGATAGGATCCTTGATTATTACTTTTGGGTGATATTAATCCCTTTTGTAATTGAAAAGAGCATCGTGAGAATATTTGGATTCTCAGGATTGCTCTCTGTTAGGAAGAATAATTTTTTTTGTCATTTATGATTGTAGTATAAACATGAGGAGCTTGGTGAATGTAATTTTGTGATACATATTATGAAAAACTCATTCAGCATTGTAATCATTCTCTTATGAATAGAATGCAAGTTTAAGTTATCAAAAGTTAACTTACTGTTGTGATCTCTCATTCAAGATAGTCTAATTCCAGTGGTTTGGTTCCACTTATGGAAGAGGCTCTATCTTTAGTAGTATCGATAGTTCTCGTTTTTCTATTGACGTTGTTTCCTTGTTAGATTAATTTTGAAATTGAAAGTTTACTTGATAACCATATATTAGTTTATAGAGATTTTTGTTTGATAATTTAGTTAGAATTCACTGTTGTTTTCTTGTTGTTCCTTGCAAGTTATTTCTAGATCATTACTACTCTTGCAGTAGTATACTATCTCTTCACATGATCTGTTTCTTTTCATTACTTAGAATACAATTTCGTAGTGTTGTTTCTTCAATTTAGAGATTGTTGTTCCTTAAGTAGCAACTTAATATTAGATCAATTTCTCTATTGTTTCCTATTAGATATTAATTGGAATTTAATATTTGCAAATGATTTTTAGGAAGTACTAGTTGCTTACAAAGTTAGATCTTTGAATATGTGTTTTAAATAGAGAGTTGATTCCTTTAATGTTGTTCCTTTAGTTAGCTAGTAGCACTTCCTCTTCAATATAATTTGTAGACAACATTGAAATAGCAAGACGAAACCTTGGGTTGACAGTTTAATGTGTGGTAGTTGGTTGTTCTTTTATATCAATTAATTGTCCTAACATTTTGGCATTGTTTCCGGGGAAGTTGTGAAAGACAGTCCATTGCATCTAGCTATATACTTAATTTTCTAAGGGCTATATATTGAAGACAGAAGGTAAGGACCTATACATGCACCTTGGTAAATAAATTCAAGGTGTTTTCTGCCCTTAATTGATAGACTTATATTCTTGTAGTGTGCATGACTAGGAAAAATACTAAAGGTAGGAACCAAGTAGAACTCGACCAAAAACACACCCAAAAGAGTACTAAAAGCCAATGTTAAGTTGGCCTTTGGTGAGCGACCTTCATAGACGACATAATTTGAAAAGAAGAATCTCAAGCCTCGGTAGGACCTCAAACAGTATTTGGAAAAGGCTCTACTGTTATTGAGCTGCCGGTAGTAGTATTTTCTACTACGGCTAATGCTGAGATTCATGATATAATTGTAGGGTTAGAGAAAAGCTTCCAAGATATATCAAATAACAACCTTGATCCTTTCAGCAAGAGTGAGGGGAACTCTTGCAACTTAAAGGAAGGATGAGGGGATACAAGTGTTCCATAGTTTTAACTGCTTATGCAGGAATCTCTTGTGACACCCATTACAAAGGAAGGAACTAAAATCCTTGATTCGAGTAGTGTTGTAAGGCCTAGACTAGGTTGAGGATCTTAGCATTTTACTAGCCCTTTTTAGTTAGTACCTCTTGATTTCAACATTCTTGAAGGGTGTTGGCATATTTTTAACCAAATGGCAGTGCAAGTATCAGGTACACAGACTTCAGCTATAGAATACTCCATTGTCAATCCACAAGCTAATGCACCTATGAAGGCTATTCCACTTCAGAATCTTCCAAATTTTCATAGAATGACCTCTAAAGATGCAGATTCATTTCTATTTTAATTTCATTTTTTATATCGAGGACATGATTATATTGTTGACCCCCAAAACTAAATCTCTTCCCTTCCACTTTGAAGGGAGCATTGTTGGGTGCAGTATAGCATCTGTAAATGTACCAACATTTAATTTTCCAATCGAGAATGTTCGTGAACTTTGAGACGCAACACTGGAAATGACAGAGAAAGCCCCTTGAAACCTACAAAACAAATGCTAGTCTAGATTGCGTATTAATCTCATCAATAAATGAAATCCTACACTAAAAGAGAATTCGAGAAAAGACCAATCCAAACAATTAAATCATGTGGGAAATAAAAGAAATCAATGTGAAAGGAAATTCGAATTACAAGCTAACAGAAGGGAAATTTGAACTAGAAATAAAGCAGTGCCAGCATAGTAACAAAAAGATTGTAAATGCTAGAATAAATTCAAAAGCAATTCAAAACCATTTTGCTTGCACTAATTCTACCTGCACTAATTCTGCGTAAGGTTAACTTGAAAGCATCAGCATCATAACAAGGAAATTTACTATGTAAATAAACTTATGAAAGGAATTAAATTAATATGAATCTCTCGCCTTCCTTGTCCTAAAAATAAATCTTGCAAACTGTCCAGAAGTTAAAGGAAACTTATAAGTGCAATTAAACATTTATTGATATCAAACATAGTGTAGTTTCCTTATTTATAAATATCATCTTTCAAAACCATAAATACTCAAGTCGATCTCAGGTTCTGGAATATTAATTAAATGAGTCTGGATCAATTCGAGTTGAACGTTAGAGCTCATAAAGGCAGAGCCAATCTTGTGGATTCAGAGAATCTGGAGGTACATGATGTTTATTTAAAATATTTCAAGTGAAAATATGATTAACGATGCAGCAAATGAAATAATTTGTAAAGAAACAATTTGAATCAATTTAAATAGCATTAACTTGAAGAAGGAAACGAGACTAAAAGTGTAAAATAGTAAATAATAATGTAACTGCTAATAAATTTAAGAACTATAGAGCGGTGTTGAGCTGGTCTGGCGAAAATAACCTCGATGACTGTTGATACGGTATGCAATTTCTTCCATGCTTGAAATGCGAGCAGAGTGAATGTCATCGATATCCATATCACTGATGGGAGAAATAGCATCGTTGAAGTTGAAATAACACATGTGGGTATCGAACTGAGTGGTATTTAATTATTGATGCAGAGTCCATGTACAACTGAGTCAGGTAATAAGCATTTTCATCCTTTTGTAGAGGAAATCTTCCTCTAAGAGCTACCTCATTAATTTGAATAACCTAGATTACACCTGCTTCAAAATCTTCCACGTTCTGCAATAAGGCATTGTAGAGGGATAACATGGAGTCCATAAACTCTTCAGAGTGCAGGAAACCATAAAAACGTTCCTAGACTAAAACATTCCTGCACTTGAACATGTCTGCACTGGCATAGGAATCTATTGCACGGTACGGGAAGGTAAATGCAGGTCCATAGCATGTGTAAAAGCATGATCAAAATGATTTTAAACCTGCAATAGACATACCTTTATTAATAATGTTTTAATCATGTTAAAATGAGGAAGGTAACGAATATTCGCAATAGTTAATCATTTAACCAAACAACAACATGAGAAAAATGAATGAAAATAAGACAAATTGGAAGCCCAACAAGCATCATTGCATTGGTTTATGGGATTGGGGGGAGGTACTATTAATTCATGGGACTAGATGAAACAAACCTTCCTCACTAAATGCCAAGACTATTGTCATTCCTGGGAATTAAGGGAAGAAATATTTAAAATGACATATAAGGAAGATGAAACTTTAGAATAATATATTGAGATATTCCAATATAACTTGTAGAGATCACCTTACACTATTATAACTAAGGAAGCATTGAAAATTGCTCTAATTAGGGGAATGAATGATGAATGGATAGAAACACTCGACCTAATGGGTAGGGTGATATTTCTAAAGAAGAGTATGATGACATTATGAAATTGTGTATCAAGTTCTCACGTGGAAGTACATGAACCAAGCTTGGTATTCGTGATCCTCTTAGTAGAACCAATGATACTACAATAGAGGAGTCACGCATGCAGAAATTGGTAATTTGTTATAAAATTTTAAAACTCTTGTATTGAGCACATTGAATACACAATTGGAAGTCATGCAAGTAAAATAGAAGCAGGCTAAAGCAGAATAGGAATTAGCAATTTCTTTTCCTCGATGTTGATGAAAGCATGGTCGTAAATAATTCCCATTGGATACAATTAAAATTTGTGCTATTTACACAAAGGATCATGTGATTGATCACTATCCCTCTCTCCCTGGGTTAAAGGTTGAGTTTACATAAGTCAAGGAAGAGATAGAGTTTTCATTCTTTGTGGCACTATGATGATAATGGAAAAATGGCCCTACAGGTATAACTAAATACCCCTCCATGTTATTCTTCGGATAGTATAATCAACAAAAATTTCCTAGACTAACCTAGCAGGGTCAACAACAAGCATAGAAAGCTCAGCCATATCTTCCATAACCTTGGCCAAACCAAATGTTTCCTATGCCTTCATGGCCAAATCAAAAATACTTTGCACCTTAATGGAAGAATCCACAAGGTAATTTGTATCCTTTGTAGTGGTCAAACCATTCCACCCAGGGACCAACATGGTCCAAAAATTGGCAGCATCCTACAGGACTTGTTAACCAATTAGTAGGAACACTACCACAATCACATCCATCACTACAACCATTATAGCCTCCATTGCCATTACCCCTTAACGCCCCACCTCTGTTACACCCCCAATTATCTTCACAACCAAATTGAAACCCAAACAATAGTCCTATGCAACTTTTAGAAATACTTGAAACTTCTGGCTATTCCCCTCCATCTTTAGAATGCATTGAACTCCGTATAAGATCTAGGTTGACCATTTTTCCATGGGAACCTTTAAGGAATTTAGAATAGCCAGAAGATAAGAATTCCGCTAAAGAGTAGCATCAATCGGACATACCTTCGTATATTGTAATTATAATGAAGATGAAATCACCTAGCAGACCTACTAAGAACCAAGAGCCTAAAAAAAACTCCAGATGTTTCTCCCTCATTTCCAGAAAGGCTATGCATAGTAAGGCCACCCACATATCCTAAATTTGATCTTGCAGGGGAATTATAGAATTTGTGTATTAAAATTCCCCTTTGGCAAGCTATGAGAGATATGTCAATCTATGCTATGACAATCAAAGAACTATATGTTAAGAAGCCCAAAAGGAAATTAAATATTCTCCTACAATCCATGTCCTTGGTAAACTCTCTAATCTTATTTAAGGAAAGAAAATACCCATCAAATATGATTATCATGGAAATCTAGTGGTGACCATTCAATTTGAGGGACTTAGATTTCCAAATACCTTAGTGGACTTAGGAGTTTCTATAAATATCATAACACTTTCACCCTCCTTGGAATAACCATGTTAAAGCCAACTCCTACCATGCTGGAGATAGCTGATAGATTAGTGGTAAAACCGGAAGGAACAATTGATGACATTATTGTCTTTGTGGACTCTTGGGAATACCCTATAGATTTTTTGGGTCTTAATCCTAGAAATAAACTCAAAGGACACCCTCTTATACTAGGTAGACCATGGCTTGCCACTGCAGATGCGTAAATTGGGTGTCAGACTAAAAGCATTACTATTGCTAAAGGAACTAATATTAAGAACCTCATTATATAACCGCCTGCTAAACCCAACACATCATATGATAATCATAAGTGGCTTCCTTTTGAGTATGAATAAGGTAAGATATGATCTCCCCTTATTATTGAAAAATCCCTTATCTTTAAGAGAGGGACTGAGGATGACACAATCAATGGGTTCATTAGCCAGCCTTCTACTATGGCTTATCCCACATATTAGATGCTACAAGCAATACTCGACAACCAATCCCACGGTGAACCATTGAAGGAGTCAAATAGTCATCATATACCTACAACTATTGTTCATAACAACATTACTATTGAGATTTAACCAGGAAAAACATTGAACATTAATGTTAACCTTAATGATCTCCAGCATAAAAAACCGATTCAAATCCTTCAGAAATACAAACAAGCTTTTGATTTGGATTATGCAGATATGAAAGGAGCTAATTTAAAATTGTGTACACATCATATTTACATTGAAAAAGATGCTCGAGAAATCCGTGAATCTCAAAGGAGTCAGAATCCACACCTTAGGCACATAGTGAAACAAGAACTACTTGATGTTAATTGTATATACCTTATATCTGAAAGCCATTGGGATTCAACATTGGTGATAATCCCTAAAAATAATGGGAAATGGAGGATTTGCATAGATTAAAAATAACTAAACAAGGCCACACAAAAAGATCATTTCCCTCTTATGTTTGTAGACCAAGTCCTTGATACACTCATTAGGAAGAAATACTTTTATTTCCATGATGGGTTTAGTGGATACAATCAAATTCAGATTGCTCCTAAAGATCAATATAAAACAATGTTCACCTGTCCATAGGAAATGTTTGCATATAGAGTTTTACCATTTGGACTGTGCAATGCACCAACCACTTTTCAAAGAGAAATTATGAGTATATTCTCTAACCTAATCAATGACAAAATTGAACATTACATGGATGGTTTCACTCCTTATGGTAATGAATTTGATGAAGCTCTAGATAACTTGGAAAAAATTCTTACACGATGTATATCCACTAGACTATACATCAACAATGAGAAATGTCATATGTTGATGACAAAATGTGTAATCTTAGGACACTTCATTTCTACTATAGGTATTCAAGTGGACCCCACTAAAATCGAGGTAACTTAAACTCCTTGTTCCATGAACATCAATAGAGGTACGCAATTTCCTTGGTTATGTTGGGTATTATCGTTGTTTTATAGCTCATTCCTCCAACATTGTAGCACCTTTGTATGCATTAACTAGGCATGTGGAATTTGAGTGGACTGATAAGTGCGATATTGTTTTTACAAAAGTAAAGAAATTGGTTTCAACATCTCCTATGTTAAGTGGACTAGATTGGATCCTGCCATTCCACATATCCTTAGGTGCATCAGACAAAGCGATAGGGGTGGTTCTGGGATAGGATGATGATAAAAAACCCTATACAATTTATTATATAAGAAAAAATAACACTTGAAATGTTAAATTATACTGTCAGAGAGAAAGAAATTTTTGTTGTTGTCTATGCTATAAACAAATTTTGGCATTATATAATAGGCTATCTAGTTTTCCTATATGCCAATAATTTTGTTATTCAATATTTAGCTAATAAACCTATCAGCAATGGTAGAGTAACTTGTTGGTTACTGTTGTTGCAAGAATTTTATATCACTATCAAGAACCGACTAGAGAAGGAGAACCACGTTGTAGATTTCCTATCAAGAATGCCACCTACAACCGATTCTTCACTAGTGGAAGATTGATTCCCAGATGAACACTTGTTTTTTTGTGACTCTTAAAACACCCGGGTATGTTGACGTTGCAAATTATTTAGTTGTTGGAAAACTACCATCACACCTCTCACCATGGAAAAAGAAGCACATTATTCAGCACAGTGCTCAATTCTCTTGGATATATGGCTACCTCTTCCATATGGGAGTAGATATCCAAGTCCACAGATGCATTTGGGAGGATGAAATTTATGATATCCTCAAGGCTTACCACGACGAACCCTGTGGGGGACATTTTTTCATACGCGGAACTGGGCACAAGGTATTACAGATGGGCTATTTTTTTCCCACGATATTTAAAGATGCCAAGAAATATGTTCAAGGTTGTGGCAATTGTCAATGGATGGGTCATCCCATTCAGTCCAACAAAATACTTATCCAACTAAAACTAGTACTCGAACCATTGAAGAAATCAGACATGGATTTTGTAGGTCCTGTTAGTCCTCCTTCAAACCTAAAATCATACATATTAGTCTAAACAGACTATGTAACAAAATGGGTGGAGGCAGTAGCAGTTGCATAGCCATAAAGGAAGTAGTCATGAAATTCCTATTTGAATTATTTGTTCGATATGGCTTACCTCAAGAACTTGTAACTAATGGAGGATCACAATTTACTACCTATAAAATCTCTGCCACATTGAAAAAATATCATATCAAGCATAGAATCACCTTCTCTTACCATCCACAAGCAAATGGATAGGTGGAAAGCATAAACAAAGTCTTGGAAGGGATACTAACAAAGACAATATCTACAAACCATCAAGATTAGGCCTCCAAACTCTCTGAAGCCTTGTGGGCTTATAGGATGACTTGGCATAATACTACTAGTTTTTCACCTTATCAGCTTGTATTTGGTAAGGAGTCCATTTTTCTGATCGAATTTGGAGTTAATATTCTCAGGACTGCTCAGGAAACTGTTCTCAACCTTTTAGGAGCATAAAAGTAGTGCCTTCAATGACTGAATGAAATGTGCCTTGCTTCTCTTCAATGCACAATAATCATTCAGTAATGAAGAGATAAGTGGCATGGCCGTTTGATTAAAAAGAAGACCTTTTGGAAAGGCAACTGGGCACGGTTATATCATTCTCTATTCTAGGATTTCCTAGGTAATCTCCAAATGAGATGGTTGGGCCCTTATGAAATTCTCAAAGTCTATGATAATGGGATAGTACGCTTCACTACGATCGATGATTCTAGCATCTCTTTCCTTGCCAATGGTCATCAACTTTGCCTACATCACCAACCACTTACATGAGATTATTTTCTGCACAAAGTTCACAATGATGTCAATTCACAGGTTATAGCTGAACAGGGGAATACCCCCGCAGCCACAATCAGCTAAACGTTTTTGGAAACATATTGTCATATATATAATGTAAAACATTTTTTTGGTGTGTGTATTTTCTTTATTTAAGGGAAACATCATGAATATCTTTTTATAAAAATGTTGTTACTCTGATCATCAATGTAAACTACGGTGTCTAAGATATATTGTTTTTTCCTTAATCATAACATCATTATCACATTCTTTTTTCCTTAGTCACAACATCGTTATCAGAGTTGTTGTTTCCTTAGTCACAATATTGTTATCATAGTTGTTTTTTTCGTTAGTCACAACTTTGTTATCACAATTGTTGTTTCCTTAGTCACAACATCGTTATCACAGTTGATGTTTCCTTAGTCACAACATTATTATCACAGTTGATGTTTCCTTGGTCATAGTTGCAGTTTCTTTAGAAGCAACTATTGTTCCCTTATATGTGACTTTTTTGCACATGTTTTTGTTTCTTTTTGGACAAAGAACATTTGGGTCCCTTTTTTATATGGTGGTTGGATCACTGGGTTAGTTAATACTTATCACATGAGAATTTTATTTCTAAAGGAGAATCTTTTCTAAAAATATGATTTTGTTTTATGGATTCATGAACTTTCTTAGAAACCCTTAATTCCCTGACTTTGTAAGAAAAACATAAAAATCCTCATTATACATTTTTTTCCATCACTACATAGGGAATCATTTATGACTCCAATTTTTCAAACAACTCTACAATTCCTTTGAAGAAAATAATTTTTAGGGACAAGAATATCTTACCAAAAAGGTAGTTATTATAAAAAAATTCACTCCATCCCTAACTCTTAAGGATTCAATGCACCACCCTATCTATTAATTAACCTTTTATGTTTAACAAAAATCATAGCAGAACTGAAAGTATAAAGTTAACAGAGGATAGGAGGTCTCATCACGAGCTGACCTACCATGATAATAGGATCTAGAGAAGTGACATTACCATTTATGGTCACCAAGCTAGGGTGATGGCCTTCGGTCTTAAGGCCAAAGGGCAAGAGGTTTCATCACATATTGACTTGTTCACTTTATTAGTTCTTGTGAATGGAATTGTTATTAACTAGTCACCACACCAAAACAATGGCCTTATGTAGACACTTATAAACTCAAAATAAATTTATGAGCTATGAATTTATTCCTAATAGATGAGACACTGGCATATTAAAGGGTTAAAAGGAAACCCTGTCAAGGTTATGGATGCCTACTAGTAGCATTTGATATGCCTATGGTATTAAAGTCAATTTAAAGACTACAATCAAATTGGCTAGCTTATTTCCCTATTATCAATCATTTCAAAATGAAAGTTGTTAGAATATTTTATGGAATATCATTAAAATAGCCCTATAATGTGATACCATTAATTGTAAATGAGTATTAATCACTAAATTGCACAAAAGGGGGACAAAAACCATAAGGTATTTTGAATCTGATAATTTTGATCATCTTTCCATAATGAATCCCATTATTTTTCTCTATGCAATGTTTCTTTTAATCCACCTGTGTTTCCAACCATCCATTTAAATTTACTCATGCTTCATTCCTTTTTTATATTAATGTTCTCATTTTTTTCCATGATTTTGTAATTATTTTATGGTATGATTCACCGACTTCATTCATTTCTTGGTGCATTACCAATGTTTCTCATTTCCCATTGATATTTTTTACAGTTGTCCTTTCATAATTAATTAATATGGACTTATCTATAAATTCTAAATTGTGTCACTATCAACTTGTTTGACGGCTGTGATGGCCCTCAAATATGTATTGGATGTTTGTTGTTGTGGTGGGGGTGGGGGAGTATTGTGTTGCTGTTTTATTGAAATTTTGAAAAAACATTGTTGCATTTTCATTGAATTTCCATACCCTGCGAAACATTACTATTTTTGAACTCTATAGCTTCCATTCATGAATTTCTCGTTGTTTAATAACCAATATGGGAGGCCATTTAGTGTGCCATCAACCAAATCAATTGTTGGCCTCAGAGGAGGCCCAAGACATTCTGAATAGGCAGGATGGTTGGAATACTTCAAGCGTCCACAAGGATTTTATAAGGAGATTGCACTCGAATTTATGTAGAGTTTGAATGAAAGAGTTGCAATAGTAAGGAACGTCCAAATTCAAGTGAGTGAGGAAGTAATAACATAAGTAAAAAAAATTTCTTTAGAAGGTGAAAAATGTTATGAAGTGCAAACTTCACTTCATAATGAAACTCTTATGTTTTTAAACCCTGGAGAACATTCAGTCAGAAAAAGGAAAGGATATAACCCTAGTTCACTTCTCAACCGTTGCAGAGAATTAGCAAGCATCACTCAATGATATATCACCTGTAATGGAAGGTACGATGTGGCGTGAGGCTATCCTCTCAAACTAATGACACCCCTGAGACAAAAGGTAGCTCTAAAATTTCTCTATTGCTTGCATTCGCTACTACATGAAACTATTGGTAGGCTCAAGAATTCTAAAGAAAAGACCTCAATAATTAGCCACAATGCGCTTCTTAAATTGTAGTAGTAAGGAATTTGAGTCAAATTTAACAGAACTGGGGTGAATTTTTGGGAGACCTTAGGGGCAAACAAGAAAATCCTAAAGAAACTATAGGAATGTCTGGAATCCTTTGCCCGATGATGGATAGGAAGGAAGAAACACTAAGACTAATCAAGATGGAAGCCCAACGATAGGAGACACTTTGCAAGGACCCATGCAACCCGAGAATAAAACTCCTCAGAAACTTAATCGATTAGAGAAGCAGGTAGCATCTTTCTTGTTCTCTTTGCCTAAGAAAATGATAAGGTCATCTCGATTGGTTGAAATGCAATAGGGATAGAGTTCCTTAAAACCCATCGAGCAGTCAGAAACTAGGAATTTGATTAAGGAATTAATTGGTGAGAAAGAAACACAATGAAGAACCCTGAAAGAGAATTCAGCTCTGAAATCATCAATATCTGAGCAAACAAATGCAAGCCTGAAGGAATAGGGAATGTAAACGGTTCAGGTATTAGAAGGGTTGGACAATTCAATGGAAATAATAATGGAAGAGTATACAACTCATTTAGATAGTCCTCCTATTTCCACTCATAATACCTTGCCTAATTCTCTAACTGTGTCTCTTTCTATTGAATCCATGGTCATTGTTATCCTAGAACCTATTAGCTTTGTTGGCGTTTGGCCCAAAAATGGATCCAAAATACTCCCAAAGTCTCCAAAGTTTTCTTAAAATCATGCAAAGGGATCCAAAAATGCTCTTGGAATCTTCAAAAGTGCTTAAGTTCATCCCAAGATCGAAACAAGGGAGGAGAGCCCTTGGAAGGGAAAAAATGCACTATCGGGAGGCTAAAACACTTCAAAATCAATCAAAAACCCTTATCACAGGCTTAAAACCCAAGAATGCATAGTTGCCATTAGATTTGGCCAATCAACAACCCAGATCTAAGCAGCAAATTGCAAATTGGCGGTCTAAGCAGTGGCAATTGGAGCTGGACACCGCTAATTAGCAATCGTTGATGATCGCTATCGGCGGGTCACATTGGCAGAGTATCAGCACATTTTGTGTGGAATGAGCGATATCGATCATCGATTCAACATGGACCGTCGATTGTGCGTGCAAATCGATGACCCACATCGCATCGGCGAATCGCTATCGGCGGAAGGCAAAGGGGCGGGGCCTTTACATATACATATGGACAACCTGATTTTGCAGACCTGACGGCATTATAAATGTTTTCTTATAAAATTTTAGGTCCATGCCAAAGCCTTGTTTTAAAGCTTTTTTGTTTATTTCATTATACAATGAAATACAAGGGATCCTTTGGGCAGTGTGATTGCGATGAAGCCCAGACTCGAAAGGGTCTGAGAAGTAGAATATATACATTTTCAAGTCCACAAAAGGCCATTTTTTATGCATATTTGTGTATTTTCGTTATATAACGAAATAGGAAGGAAGCCTGAGATAGTGCGGTAGCAATGGAATCCAGACCCGATGGCTTTCCGGAATGAAAATATATCATATTTGAAATTTGAGTAAAGCCCATTTTCAATGTTTTTTTTATAGTTTTTATGTATTTATAAAATACAAAGGGAATCATAGAACAAGGCAAGATCAACTTGCAATGGTGACAAGGCCGGACCCAATAGAAAATAAAACCATATTTTTGAGGACTTTGAAGTCCAAAATGCATAGAGAAGGTGTGATTTATCAGTGTTGCAGTGTTTTCGCTCTTTATAACAGAAACAGTCACTATATGTAATTTAAAGGGAAAAACAAAGGCCCCAATACCTATTTCATTATATAATAATGCCCAGGAGAGATTTGTCAAGAAAAGAGCCTGGAAAGGGAGACAGAAGGGCCACATCATGCTGTAGCCCGAAATAGAAAGATCAGGGAGCTCAAACAGCACAACAGCCACACCAACAAACGTTATGGAGCATCTCTGGCACAAGAGAACTCCCAGATAGCGCAACAAGCCACCAAAATATCTAAAATTGGTTACTCTGCTATCAGAAGTAGAAAACTTTGATCCCATGCTTGCCTAGAGGGCATCAAATCAGTTAATAATGCATATAAGGTAGATTAAGACTCCGAGCCTCTTAGAGCTCAGGAGCATTGTAAAAAAGCTATAAATAGTTTAAAGTAAGATGTAATAGGGGTTCAACTTTTGGAGATTATTCCTCCTCTATTCATTCAAGCTTCTCATCTTCATTCTAACAATATAAGCTTCATTTGCCATTATATGTTCAATGTCCATTCTCTTTTCTATTCTATGCTTGCATTTGAACAGTTTGTTCATGTTTTCTTTGTGTCTAAGGCCAGCTAACTGTCATCTTATCTCTGCTTTGATATATTATATTTGCAAGCTTCTTTGTTGCCTGTAGCTAGCCATCCAATGTGGTCATATATGCATCTACCAGTACAGTCAGTATTCTCTTTTGCTACCTGTAGCTAGCCATTGATGTATATTTATGTGTGCAATATGCTGGTATAGTCAGTATTCTCCATTTATCCATTGAATTTATAACTTCTTGATCATTAGTGGTCTAAATCCTTGTATTGGTGAGAGCGTTCATGCATGCATTGAATGAAAACAGAGCTAAAATGGTTATCTAACTTGATTCAAACCATCATTTATTCCAATAGTTCAGAAAACAATATTGAAGATTATATGTTACCAGGCATCTCCGAGCTACAACCTAGGAGAGTTTCTTGGAGTGATAACATAATTGGCACCGTTGTCGGGGAGAGGAAACTGAAGCCCAAATTCCCCAGGAAACGACATAGATCCAGCTTTGATGATAGACAAAGTCTAGGCACATTTTTGGTTGTAATCATCTATTTGGTGACTCTACTAGAGGTAGAACCTCTTGGTGATTCCACTTCATAGTTTTCGCTCAGTTTGTGAGGCATACTCGGAGAAATCCTCAAAAGCTACAAGCTGACCCAGTGCTTGACCCTGAAAAAATCATCAAAGAGAGAAAGGTATTGTAGAAAGGAGCATCAGGTTCAGGTAAACCTAAATAATCTTTTATATCTCTTCAAGAAATGCTTGTAATAGAACAAACACATGTTTAGAGTATAGCATCTAATACTAGCAGTGAAGAAAAACTCTCAGAGATTCATAAAGCCCCTTATTCTTTACGTTCTCCTTTTGCTTTAAACCCAAAGGTGTTATAGCTCCAAATCTCACTATTATGGTTTTGTGATGCTGCACTCATGGCCTAGGGCAACCCTTCTTTCCAGACCTGGTCCAAAATCTAAAAAACAATGTTTTATTCCCTGTACGTGACATTGCCCTAAGTTAAATGCGTGTATACGCGGGTTCATATATACCCAACCCACGTATATGTATTAAAACACTTAAAAAAATATAAAAC